>LOND01028770.1:11943-35116 GCA_014220965.1 Paragonimus kellicotti | reverse complement strand
CACAATATCACACACTCGAAAATTCACAACCGAAACAACAACAAAAACATGCGTGCGAAATCAAACAAACCCATACACACAAAAATCACGCAACATCGCAAACAAAATGTACGCAACACATGGCGATACCGTGAACAATCATGAACACGAATCGTGGCAGTGCCGCACGAGAAGTCCATGTCAGAGATCCGTAGCGCGAAATACCCAAACAAGGTACACGCAACTCTGGTCTCTACCATCCACTAAACATAATCAACCCACGTACGCACAACACACACCAACCACACCAATACTACCTCCGCATCTCCATCTCGCACACACACGAACCCAAACAAACCGGCACAAAACGCCACAACCAGTACACTGTACAAAATTCTAACAAAAACATCATCATCATCAACAACAACAAACACAATGCCGCTAACTAAATGAACACACGGGACAAATACACCAAACAACCATACACAATAACAAATACATCTCAACACAACACGCACACTAACAACAGACAAACTGATACGAAACAAAAAACAACAATCCAACTTGTTGGCGGCATCCGAAACGGATTAGCCTGTCACAGTGACCGAAGCCAGAGGACGCCTGCGCTTCAAACCATCACCCCAAGTGGCTTGCGCTGCACCACTTGTGGTTCCACTCACACACCACGTATCCGGTGTAAACCCGAAGGAATAAGACCAGTAGGTGTGTGAGTGAGGCCTTTGTGTCCAGCCGGCCAATGCTGGTTAGCCAATTGAATGGCTAGCAGGAAAAGGAAACCCTTATCTCTCGGAAAATAAACAGAGAGACTACAATGACAAGATCTAAACTGAGAAGAAAGATATGTAAAATGTAATACAAGAAGCATTTCAGTATACGAGTGAATGTTAGTGCATTCTAGAGAGGATGAAGATAAGAAACAAGATTCAGATTGGACTACGAAAAGAACAGGCAAACCATTCATCATACAATACACCAACAAAGCTGAAGATAACAATGGGTAGAAGACCGCAGACACCCAAGTTTGCAAACTTTCTGCCGTTGTGGTATTTTTGTTGTTCTGAGACTGTGCACACATGTGATGACACCCTTGGCTGTCAGCATTCACGTGTTGATCACTGTATGGGATCTGAGATGTGCATTGTGTAATTATTTTTCGTCCTTTTTCTGGCTTGTTTCATTATTTTTTCCATGTTTTGCGTTCAGCAGATAGTCTCTTCTGTGTTTTCAGTTTTTCCCGCATGTTTTGTGCATGAAGTGTGCGTATCATTCACTTTTGGAATGAATCCTCAATCGTGTGCACTCATTGTTGTTCAATTATATGCTTTACATTTCCACCTTCTTTTAACGTTCCTCATATTATCGTTTCACCTCTCTGATGTGTCATCTTTTGGTGGAAATTGAGCTTACAAATAAACCGTGTTCGTTGATGGTGGTTTTTCTGAAGGATGTTAAGAGCGTGCGTAACAAATCGTCTCCGGAATTTTTCTCATCTGACCGTTATTTCAGTATGTTTCATGTGCTCAGTCAAGGCTCTCATAAGACGGTTTTGGCACTAGGACACTAGAGAGGGTTATGCGTGTACATACTCGCCAGTTGCTTCAGGACACATCATAACTAGACAGACATTTTCATTGCTATACCCTGCACCATTCGTCAAGTTTTTTCCTCCTCACCGGACTGATCAGATTATTGCTTCTAACACCGCATGTGCTATTGATGTCTACCAACAACAGATTGGTTTCTTTAACACTGATGTGTAGCTATAAATCCGTTTTTGTACTTTTAACAGCTGCTTACTGCTGCCAATCTAGGACCTTCTCATTATGTACCTAGGAGGTTCAAATTTCGAGCATTGCATCAGCGTGAAAATCAACAAAACATTGCGCGCTTCGTTAGGGTCAACAGCACCAATCAGTAAGTAAATGTATTCTCTCTCAGGACGTAATAATGTATCAGTTGTTGGCATTATGATAAGTTCTGTAGCTAATTTGTTAAACTAATTCTGGACTTTTGTTAGGGTCGGGGTAAACCTGACCCGAAGAACACGATTCTGTTGTCAGAAATCAGATATCGCAAGCCGTTACTGAGATATGCATCGGCGTGGGATTCAAATATTTCTTCGCGCGCTCACGCCGCCACAAGGTCAAGGATTTTCATGTAAATTCGCAAAGCGTCTGGTGGCTAAATACATTGCTTATCCGGAGTCTGCTTTGTCCGTGTTCTCATTGGTTCTTGTCGTTCACAGTGTTGGGGCCAATCGGAAGGGGTTTCTAATCGCGTTATTCGTTCATCGTTGTTCGTGTCAGTTATTCGCGTTCGTGTTCAATAGGATTCAGTTATAACACTTTACTACGGTATTTGCCGGACCAAATAGCAGTCTTCTATCCAACGTCTGATACAACCAAGTGCCGCTGCCGTCGAAGTAAGAAACACTGATGTTGTTACAACAATTACTGGAAACCTATATGGTCCGGATGATATCTCAATCATAATCGCTCTCTTTAGTTCGAACAGTTCTATGCAACCAGGAAAACGTGCACGACCGGAAAAATAGAGGAATAGAATAACTGGAATTAGTGGATGATGTAGTGCGTTCAAATAACAAATACCAAACGTCACAGCCAACTGCGCATTTACAACTAGGCCCAACGTAGCGTTAAACTGGGTTTACGTCAGACAACCCCGCCGAACTGAGTCTCATGAGCGGCGTACGTCAAGGCTGTCCCCTTTCACCATTTTTGTTCAATTTGTCATAGACGAAATAATGGAGGACTGTCTGCGGCACTCACAAGATGCCGGCGTGGACCTCCTACCTGGTGAAAGACTGACTGATCTTGATTATGCTGACGACAAGGTGTTGCTGTTCGACAACTTTCACTAGAATCTATTTCGCGTTCTGCTAAATACTTCGGAATGCGCTTTGCAGCCTCAAAATGCAAGATTGTTGTGATTACGTAGATTTAATGTTAGATAATGAAGTCATGGAGATTGTTGACCGGTTTGTATACCTGGGAAGCTGCATCAGCGGTGGCGTCGGAGGTGTAGGGAATGAAATAGAAGCGCGTATTTCCAAGGCTAGGGCGGTGTTCGCTAATCTAAGACACCTATGGCGACAGAGAGGTATTTCTCTGAAGCTTAAGGGTCGCGTATCAGACAACAGTGAGGGCTGTATTACTTTACGGCAGCGAAACGTGGCCGCTCAGAGTAGAGGACGTGAACCGTCTTCAGGTATTTGACCACCGATGTCTGCGTTCAATCGCTCGTATCGGGTGGCACCAGCGAGTAAGCAACGAGGAGGTTAGGAAGCGGGTGTTTGGCACTGATTGTCAAACGAGTTCTTTGTTCAGTCACTACATTTGCACAGACTTAGATGGTTAGATCATGTATAAACCGGGTCACCCTATCTGCTGCATACAGCAGGGTGGATAGGCGAAAACATGCTACTGCTGACCCCTCCCCCACTGTCCTATCAAATTTAGCTCTCAGGCCCCTCCCGACCTCCATTTCTGATAATTACTCTACAGGTCCCACAACAGATGTAGCTAACTGTAGTAACACTGAGCCGGTAAGTTCCGTCTCTTGCCTTCAGCTTCAGGCCTCCCTCGTCCCTTGCTTAGACCTAGAACGCGAATTAATATAGGTGCCTTCAACGTTCGCACGCTAAAACAGATAGGTCAGCAGCGGCTCTCGCACGAACGCTAGACTCGTTGCACGTTGATGTCTGCTGTATCTCGGAGACTAGAATCCATGACAGTAGTCAACGTATGAACTAACAGCACCCGCATTGTCTACCCGATACTGGTTATACACTTCGGGTGACTCCACAGCCGCTGTTACAGGTCAGGCTGGGTAGGTATAGTTCTCAGCACGACGGCCGCAGCCGCATTAGTAGATTGGATTCCTGTTAACAGTAGACTTTGTGCCGTCCGCTTGGCAGGTTCTGTTAAAACCAGCTCTAGACGCAAAACTTTCAGAAATTTATTCATTGTGTCTGCTTATGCTCCTACTGACTGTAGTGACATCGGCGTCAAGGACGCATTTTACTCGGATCTGGCCACTCTCCTTCGGTCGACACGTGGCTCTGATATAGTCGTTTGGCCGGAGATATGAATGCCCAGGTCGGTCGCCTTGGTGAAGCCGAATCTCGTTTAGGTGGTAGGTTTGGGATAGCATCACATCGATCAGATAATGGTGGGCGATTGTTGCAGCTGTGCGCTGAGCATAATCTATTTTTAGCCAGTACTGGTTTTAGGCATCGTGCACGTCAATGCTATACTTGGCGCCCGCCTTCTCCGAATCAGGCCTGGTCTCAGATAGACCACATAGCCGTTAGTTATAGGTGGCGGGGTTCCATTCAAGACTGTCGTTCTTATTGGAGCACGTACTTGGATTCAGATCATGCGTTGGTACGTTGCCGTTTTGTTCTTACTTTTGCTGGGCAACGACCCCACCGACAGCAACGGTTAGCTGTTGAGAAACTGGCTTTACCATCGGTTAGGCATAATTACCAAACCAGCTTAGAAAGCTGCCTTAGTGGTACTCACTCCGAAGACCCTATAGCTGCTGGACTCAAATCTCACAGGCCATTCAGAAAGCAGGTAGTGTAGCATGCGGCACAGGGGTACATGGGGTAAACAAACATTGGATTTCAGAGAAATCCCTGGAGTTGTTAGAAGCCAGACGGAAGGTTCCTCCTGGTAGTTCACATAACAAGTCTAGAAGAGATATCCGTAGGAAACTGAAACGTAGTCTAAAGGCTGATCGTGAGGCTTGGTTAGTGGAAAAGGCAAAACAGACAAAGCGATGGCACAAATCCAAGCTTTCAAAGCGCCCGATAACTATGTGGACAATGCACTCAAACAAAATTCGGCATACAGCTTTCCGACAGCACTCGTCCGTTTGTTATGAACAATACAGTGAGTACAGCCAACAACAAAATAGTGACCGGGGTGTACGCCGAGGACTTCATTGATACACTAACGGACTAGGGCAGTTCATTGTCAGACAAAATGTGCGCAGTGTAGAAGAAACTATGACAAGCGAACAGTTCACTGAAACGACTCTACAATAGTTCCAGCTAGTACTAACAGATGAAGACAGCGGAAATGTTTTGCTACGGATATCGAGATTCGATACAACACAAATTTACTCTGGTAGAACGATGAACAAGTTAAGACGCAAGTTCAGTGTCATACAGAGGTACAGGGAATCAGTTTATATAACGGACATCCACGGGCTGATGCAGATACGTGGATAAGCAAACCGCAGTGACTAACTCTAGTATACCCATAACAGGCAAGGTAAAACTGCTCTGAAAAACCACTGGCAGCGGACTGTAGGGGCAACAGCTTGTGAGGATTATGTATGTAAATATTGGCACGCCGGCGTCATAACTTCCGTAAATACCGAACGTAAAATTGAAGAGTCGGTGTCAATGATTCACTCAAGAAACTACGAAGTACTTTCAAACGACCTTAGGTTACCATTAGACCGCTTGAAGTAGGAAGCTTTCGATTCAATAATTAGACAGGTAGATTAATCGAAGGCGTTGCCGGGGAAAAACCCCACATTTGAACTATCTTTTTATTCCCAACCACTTGTAAAGTTTCAGCTAGAGCAGAACTCGGACAGCCAACAGCGCGGGCGAATAGATGAGACATTTCTTCTTAAGCGCAGGCAAAAGCTTCAACTAGCTTACATATCAATTCTACGAATTGTTTATTGATGTCCCCAAACCGCAAAGGTGGGATAAATGTGAGTCGGTACTTGAACTATGTCAGTTGTTGTATACCGTAGGCTAAACAGGGATCGCACGTTTTCTCAGTTAATCCTCTGTAATTCATTGCGACCTACACAGCCATCGTGCACAGATTGTTTTAGTACGTTCAACAACTTTTGATCAAACATCCAAATGTCGAAAATCGGAAACGCAAATGGGAAGGTCCCGTGAGCTATTTGCAATCCCAGTACAATTGTTGAAGATCATTGAATGAGCAAGATTTGAACGACCAACTGCGGTAGAACGACTTTAGAGCGCGCATTCGTTTGCCACGATTGGACTTCACACTAAAGCAGTGGACGAGGATACAGGACACTATAAACATCAGTGTATCAACAATTTGTCGTTCTCGCCCGGCAATTGGCCGACGATAACAACAGGATACAAGTATAAGTTTCCGAAACCCTTTTTAGTCGAACAGAAGGACCACGTGAAATTTACGAACTGTATTGTGGAATAAATACTTCCATAGTCTTTCAGCCCAAAATATGCATTTCAAATCCCCATTTTGCTAAAACTTATGCGGAGATGCGAGTTCTCACTCAACTGACAATTATGCAATTCCTGAAAAAAGAAAAAGATGAACGAACCGAAGGAACAGATCACTTACTATCAAAGCTTGAATTGCTAAATCAACGCTTCCCAACTGGACGAGAGCCATTCGTTTGTCTTTTCTAAAATAAAGTACATTAGGGATCGAGCGGTGGAAAACATGACGTACTGCATGAATTTGAAACCAGAAACCTCGTAACCTTTCGATTGGAACAAATTGCGAATTTCTTCCTCTGTTATGTTCGGTGGTATGTTGCTCAAATGTAAAACATGATTCGGAGGATAGATATTTTGGAAATTCTTAGAATTCGGTTTCCGAAACCGATGCAACGGGCTGTTCGCGTAATCTTTTGTTAGCCCCACATCTGTATCTTCCTTTGGCATTTGAACCACATTGAATCGAGAGACTGCAATTTTTAACGGTTTTCCCCAAAGTGGTTGTCCGTTCATAAAATAGAGAGCTGAACAACGCTAAGAAGAGACACATTAAGCACTCACCAGTAACCGCTTGCTGTGCGTCTGCAAATTGCACCAAGGCAGTATCTTTTTTGTTGAACATAATCTTGACACGATTGACATCCCCGTAAACACCTGATAACGCAATGGTATTCAAGTTTCAAGAATTGAACGATAACAATAGACATAACCAGCATCGACTAGTGTCTCATTATTACTACCAAACTAGAACAGGCTAGAGTACTTAATCGGCAACTGCTGTCAAACAAACGAACTTGACTCACGCGTGGAATCGAACAGCTAAACAGATAAATTAATATGATAAACCTACCAAAAATAGTAAACAAGCATCTGGGTAGACCTTCTAACTCATTAAAAAAAAGCGAAATGAAAGCAGTTTGGTTGCCAAACCGTTCGGACAACCCAAACGAGAGTAACACGAAAGTGAATAATATTGGTAATAAAAATAAATATAATTTGAACAAGGGGGGTATCAAATTGAAGCAACGGGATAAAGCAAGCCAGGTCGCGAAGTGGAACAATTGGTGCAGTTGATTTGCACAGAACGCACAATCCGACGTGACGGTAGTTAAACGCGAAGAAACGTGGCCAATTTGGAAGTCATTGCACAAGCAAATGAAGTGCGTGACATGTAGGATGGAAAGAGAGAAAAGAAAAAGAAAAATACACACGGTCAGTACCCACCCCAACACAAGTTCCGTGAGTAATGTGAAAATAGGAAGTAATAACTAAAACGTTACCTCCATAGGCCTACCTCTTCGTTCATGTTGGAAACAATTAAAACAGTGCTTCCCGTGTTGGCCGCTTGCGCGAGACCTGGGATAGTCTGCTGAATTGCTGGTAGAAATTGGGCTTGAGTTGGAAGGGACATGATGGCGGACGGCGGATTGCCCAAAGCAGCCCCAGATAACAAGGTGGCCGCGCCAGAAGGTGGACTTGCTAAGCACGCACCTGCAGCACCCTGTGCAGTCAACGCCATGAAACTGGCTGTGGCTGTGGCCGCTGCAGGACTGAGAGCCATGCCAGACTGCTGTGCAAGCAAGGTCAGTTGAGCTGCCAGTTCGTTAATGCCAGGGGCGGCGGCAGTGGTCCCTAGCCCTGATACATTAGCACCTGGGTTGACAGCGGATAAATTTTGGCCCATGACGTTTCCAGGAAAACCACCGACAGTACCCATTGAATTCACTGTAGCACTTACGGAAGATGGATTGTTTAGTTCTTCTTCCATAAGAGGAGATACGGTATAATCACGACATTTATCGTTCTCTCTGCGCACCTCCAAGGGACCACGAGTTCGGGAGAATTCTACTCGAAGAGAACAGCAACCAGTATAAATATTCTGTCCGTTAAGATGCTAAAAAAAACAAATGATAGACGGGGGAACACGTATACAATCTGATTAGCGTCTGACAATAATCGCTCCAATTCACACTTAGCAGTGAAGCAAACCAATTATAAAACGTACAAAACGCCGTGATAGTCTTCAGTTGTGCATACGCTACTTCGGGCCATATATTCAGCGTGGCCAAAAAATCGTAATGATCAGGGTAATAAGTGATGAGAGCGAAGCGAAAACAATCCTAATGAAGGATATGGAAACGAAAACGTCCATAACGCGTGTTACCCATCAACATGAATATTTGCGTCGAACAAAGTCTTCCACACAAAAAAGAAGCACGTTTCGACAGGAGATCGCTGCAAATCGCGGCTTAACTCAACGCTGAGCTAATGGGCCGATTCAACAAGAACTAGCGCTAACTAAGCCATCTGGAATATAGCGCAATATGACTCTCGCATGTGTTCCGAGGAAATGCATGAACATCCGATTGGTACGTTGATATGAGCACAGTACAACAGCACTTTCTATTCACCTTACGATGTCCGTGTGTGCAGAATATCAGCATGTGCATATGGGCGCATACTCAGCAATTTCACCTTAAGCGAACAGCGATGTCAGCGATAGTTTCGAGCATCAATAGTGTAGACATCTACAAAGAGTATACTGAACAGAATGAGTAAGTGGTTATTCACAATATCAGTTCTTATAGTCCAGCAGTTATGTCACGGTTCAACATCTATAAATTAAACCAATGGTCTGGGGCTGCCTGGAATTACTTTTTGGGAGGCAGTCGATCAACTTGGAAGTCTATAAACACTACATCTAACTTGTAAATATTGTTTATTCAAGACATACGACACTAGTAAGCGACACGTGTGACTGTCATTACCCGTTCTTGCTCTACTTGATGATGAGAAGTTGCAGATGGTATCAGCCGCTGTATCTGTGAATCCCCAGAAGCTGTCACACCTGTTACGTCACAACACTCATCAGCTGACTTTTTCTCGATGGTGATCAGCAGTGCGAGCTGCGTTAATCCGAAGAGTTATGCTGACTGGAGTTGAAGCCCTTTCAAATACAACCATTTCAGAGGCCAGATGAAAAGCAATTACACTCAGTGTCGTGTTACTGACTGCATAGAGGTGCTTAGTTAAATTTAACATTGGTACTTGCCTTCCGCATAGTGACGAAAAAATGCCATAAAAAGCACTCTCTGGGGGAGGACACTCCCATTTAGGCATATAGTGGTTCGCGAGCTTGGCATTTGGTTTACAAGCGTTTCATTACCAAACACCGGTATGTTGGTGTTTGAGCGTACAGATAACACTCACTGTCCAGTAACTGACCCGTCACCGCCAGCGTATTAGTTCAATACGGTTGAGAATCTCAAAAGCTTTAAGTGCCTCACAATACACCTACTGCGAGCAGCAATGAGACATCAGTGTTTTATTCACTGCGCCCCTGTGTCAGGCTAGCCCATCAATACCAAATAGATCAGACTCCTGAGTCCCTGAAAAAAAATCTGTATTCTGTTGTCTCGCGGATCAGGCTGCTGGGCCAGAGACTCCAGATAAGGCATCCCAAGCCATTATGAAAAGGTGAGTCTATCGGAGTGCATGTGGAAAATGTGAAAATTCGCAACCGATAGACGAGGTAGTGAAAATGCAGTCTACGTTGGGTTTGTCACATGCACAGTACACCGATGGAGCGTCTGTCGTGCGGCCTATTATTAACTGACTGCTGACGGTTAGAAGAAACAGGGCGACCAAACGACGACCTGGTCAAAGGCTATGAGTCGACCTTCTTGGGCAAGGCTGGCAGGTATCACCTGCTAAATGTTCACATTCACGGCCATTCAAACTGCTAGCTGAAAACACTCACTGACATGACTGTCTCATAATCAACGGCGAGCCGTTTTAACCATTGCACCTTAATTGTAAAATAATGATCTCACCCTGGCAGCCAGGCATCGAAGACTTCTCATTTACTCTGAGATACAGTCTACTGACTCTATACCTTTTCCAGTTTAAGATGTCTCGATGTCCACTTAAGATGTCCAAAGTAACTGGTCTAGGCAGGCTAAGTTGGTTTACTCTCTGCAACTGGCGGAACCGGCATCCCTTCATTCTGTAAGAGCCAACTAATCCGTGTTTCTCAGCCTACCCGTGTGCATATTAGCTGTATGACCCCGTTCGTCGTTGAAATCTAGCTAACTCATTTGGGACATCTTAAACTGACACCATCATCATCATCATAGACAGCAATACATCAGTGGTTCACACTGATGCTTAACTGCCACCGAGACATCTCAAACCGGAAAACGCATAGTTTGTTCAACCACAAAAGTCTCATTTGCTACATAGCTTATAAGTGATGTACCACAAATGCACAGAGTACGGAACACTCACAATGTGATACGGTATACAAACATCAACGAGCACTTACCAACATGGCCACAAATGCTTGTATGTGGTTTTGGAATTCGAGCATGCACTGATATTGATTCTGGCGTAAAAAAATCAGTACGCGCAGTATTTTTCCGAAACGATGAAAAATCTATTAACGTCACAGACGAAAAAGCATGCGAACTAACCTTATAAAGAATAACGTGGTTGATTTGCTGGCCCATAATATTTTCAATCACTATCCGCAGCACACTGTTTGGATTTCCAGACTGAGCTCCGCTAAGATCTTGCTGTACAATCCGATTCGCGTTTTTCACTGCATTGTCCACTAAGCTGTTCTCCGAAGTCAATTCTAAGTACGTGTGGGTCGAGAATTGTAGGATGATATTTTTCCCATGAAGAAGAACGGGGTACTTTTCGTAGTAGGATACCAACTCTATTGCATCCTCCAGAACTTCCATTTCAATGAGAGACTGATTGTTCTTTTTAGAAAGCACCATATTTTTGATGATTCCAAAAGGAATTGCAAGAAGCGCTATTTCATTCTCATTCACATCGGACGGCATATTACGAACATGAATTACACATGAAGGTAAGCCTGTGATGTGATCCATGCGAGACTACGGCTGATGAACAACATAGAAAAAGAAAGAACTCACCTTTTTGCTTTCAGCTGATTCGATGTCCATGGGTGCGTGACCGTTTCGAGGAGATGCTAAGCCATCATGAAGATCTCGCTGTACAAACAAAAGGAGGTCCTTCAAACAAATGTGACTGAATATTGCTAATATACCTGGTGTTATATAATATATTATATAGTATTATATTTATATATATATATTTTATTATATATATATTATATTATATTATATATATATATATATACGTAGTTGACGGTTTTGATGGGGAAAACAGAAACAGTTGTGGACTCATGGTAAACACTACAGATCGACAATGCTTAACGAAAGCGACTTCATAGTTAATGCTTCAGAATGGCTACGGAATTGATTGGCCAACCCAGTGTTCGCTAAGCACGGAATTTCGAAATTACTGGCAAACAGTGTGGACCCACGGCCACAAACACTGGCTATTGACTCCAAAGTGATTTCAGGCACATGTGGCCGTTGCAACTGCAACTGTAGTCGCAATGTACGAATTGCGATGACTCTTCAGGATCCTAAGGGATATCGGTGGAGTCAAAAATGAGAACATCGTTGGCGTAGCAGAAATTCAATAGGAAACTTACACATACTTCAGTGAACCCAACTAGAAGCCATCCCTGACTTATCTAGTCTCAGATCGAGTCACGAGAAACCCAGTTGGCGAAGCAAACATGACCAGTAGTAACTAGTGGTAAAAAGTTCAGTTATCCACGCAGCCAACTTTTGTCTGCCTCCACTTTTACGCCCGGCGACTGCCATAACAACAAAGAATGTCCGGTGCAATGCGAACCAAATGGCCTTAGATGGTGCCCCCAACCGCCGTCAGATCCGAGTCTCAGGCAACCGGGGCAACCCACATAAATACATGCGGCACAGAATACTGCATTCACAAGCAGCGAATTCCAGAAACGCTGAAATTGTCAGATACCATACAGAACACCTCTCACAATGATTCGCTAATCAAGAGATTTTCGCAAGCGCAGGTGCAATCTGATCAGCAATCGATAAGCCTGACTGGCTAAAAAACAACAAACAACAGTGAATGACATAAGTTACTGTCTAAGAAATAAGTGTAGACTGATTAACAATTTTAGATGAGACCCAATTGTGAAAAGTCAGGGCTTCGGCTGGATTCGAACCAGCGACAGAAACACCATGCCTGAACGCGGCAAGCGCTCTACCAGCTGAGCTACGAAGCCACGCCAGAAGCTCGGAAATTTCACATTTGGACTCGGTTACCCACCCGTTACCCACTGTGAAATTCCGAGCTCTGGCGTGGCTTCGTAGCTCAGCTGGTAGCGCTTGCCGCGTTTGGGCATGGTGTTTCTGTCGCTGGTTCGAATCCAGCCGAAGCCCTGACTTTTCACAATTGGGTCTCATCTAAATCATAAATCTGCCAAACTACTTATTAGTAATATAATTAACGATTACCTATATCTGGAATACCGGCACAGACCTCCAATTTGACAAATTGTTTCACCTCAACTAGGTGGTCGACAGCGTGTTTTTGTTTCGACCACTTCCACGCAATACAAATGGCGTTGAGCACTATCTCGTGTTATATCGAATATTTTGGGATGCTACTGTCGCTTCATATTATGAAGTGCTACAGCAAAAATACAGTGGCCACGTAAGTTTGCCAATGAACAATGACGTTTAAAAGGGTGTTGACTGGTTCGTTTGTTCACAAAGTTGCATCAGCAGTAAACGAGATATAGGATATAAAGCAGAGGCTCGAATATTCGAAACTAGGGCGTTGTTGTCTGGTGACTGAGACGTATCACCCTGAAGGTTAAAGGGTGAGCATACAATGTAAAAATGGTAGTAATATTTCTGACCTATACTGCTACCTTGACGAGGTGGTCGGGACTTGTGTGCTGTTTTGATCCGGCGGGCTATGCTGACTAGGACTCCGGTCCTTCCAGGTTCAACCTTGTCAGACAGGCCAAAGGGAGCAGCCAGACGAAAAGCAGTTACACTCATAGGATTGTATGTCGCACTACTGACCGCGTAGGAGTGCTTAGGTAGTGAGGCACGATCCTATGGGCATACAGCAGAACTATTTTTATAGTTGCGGCACTGCTGTCTTCCGTATCAGGAAGAAGGGGTTAGAAAAGGTACCCTCAAACGAAGAGCACTCCGATCGCCCAACGGTTGACCGTGACCGCCGGCGTATTATCCAATACGGTCGAAAAACATCTGATATCACCCAAAAGCCCGATGTAGCTTCGAGTACATCCACTGCGCGCAGCAGTGCTCAGAATCAGACATCAATGTCTTATTCACTGCGCCCTCGGGCTAGGCAAGCCCCTCACTGCCAAGTGAGTCAGACTTTTGAGTCATTGGCTCCGGGTAGGGTCCCCCAAGAAAACCCTGTATCCTGTTGTCTCGCAGGTCAGACTTTTGAGTCAGAGACTCGGGGTGGGGTCCCTCAAGTCAACCCCTTCCGCGGCATAAACGACCGGGAAGTATCAGAAGTTATCGTTCAGACAGTGGCACTTTTCACCCATCATGATTTTATCCTATTTTTACCCGCAAGTTTCCTGCCTCCCATGTGCCTTCGGGCGATAATTGTTTTCTGAGGCCAAGACAACCGGTAAACATTGGCGCCTTCAATGTCCGCACTCTCCGACAAGTCGGTCAGCAAGCTGCTCTGGCTAGTACTCTCTCAAGTCTGGAGCTTGATGTGTGCTGCGTGTCGGAGACGCGAGTCTACGATTCTAGCACCGTTATTCACTTGAGCTCACCTCTAGATAACTGTCGATTCAAGCGCTTCTCTCAGGGTTTCTGGTGACGCCGAAGCTGAATCTCGTGGTCAAGCTGGAGTGGGAATCGCACTGAGTTCCAGAGCAGAGCAGTGTTTGCTTGATTGGATCCCACTGGGCAGTCGCTTCGTTTATGCGCTGTTAGACGCAATAAATCGGTTAGTCTGCCAATGCAAACTTTAAAAACGTTGCATATGCATCATATCGGCGTACGCTCCAACGGACAGCTGTTCGGATGTTACCAAGGATGCGTTCTATGACGCCCTCGTTGACCTTCTGAAGCAAACTAAACACTCAGACATCATCATACTAGCGGGCGATTTGAATGCTCAGCTTGGTCGTCTTTCTCCGGAGGCGGCTGGGAGGTATGTTTGGTGTCCGGGCACAACGCACTGACAATGACAAAAGACTGTTGTAGCTGTGCGCATTCCATGGTCTATATTTCGAACACCGCATTCTCAGCCTTGGACACAGCCAGATCATATAGCAGTCAGTTAACAGGTGGCGCCACTCTGTTAAGGACTGTCGTGCCTTTTGGAGCAACCACCTGGACTCGGACCATGCTGTTGTGCATGCCCGCGGAGAACAGGCAGGATTCCGATCCGGTCGAGGGTGCGTTGATCACATTTTTACCTTGCGACGGATCTTGGAACATCGGCACTCTTATAGGCAGCCGACGGTCGTGGTCTTTCTGGACCTAAAGACTGCTTTCGATTCAGTTGCTCGTAACGTTCTCTGGAACTGTTCTTCGCAATATGTGAATCTGTTGAGATCACTGTATGCTCATTCTGCAAGCAGGGTGAGAGTTTATGGACAACTGTCTCGGGCGTTCATCACTTCTAGTGGTGTTCGTCAAGGGTGTCCGATTTCCCCTTTCCTGTTCAATTTTGTCATGGACGACATTCTGGAGGGTGCGCTTGAGGAGTCCAGTGAACTTGGTGTTGAGCTTCTTCCTGGCGCTCGGTTGACCGATCTGGAGTATGCGGACGACATTGTCTTACTTAGCCCCTCTGCCGAAGACATGCAGACCATGCTGAACAAGGTGAATGACCGGGCTGGTTTGTATGGAATGCGCTTCGCACCTTCAAAGTGCAAAGTGTTGCTTCAAGACTGGGGCATTTCCACTCCTACTTTCTTTATTGCAGGTAATCCGCTTGAGACTGACAGTTTCACATACTTGGGTAGCACTATCTCGTCAGCTTGTAATATTGCTGATGAGATATCAACGAGGATAGCAAAGGCACGAGTTGCCTTTGCCAACCTGCGTCATCTGTGGCGTCGAAAAGACGTTCGATTGTCGCTGAAAGGAAGAGTATATAATGCTTGTGTACGTTCTGTTTTGCTCTATGGTTCGGAAACGTGGCCTGTTCGCAAGGAAGATATCAACAAGCTTGCTGTATTTGACCATCGTTGTCTCCGCCAATTAGCCCACATTAAGTGGACTGATCGCGTGAGCAATACGGCAGTTCGCCGGCGCGTATTCCGGAACGCTCGGGATGCGCGATCGATCGGTCAACTACTCACGTTGCACAGCCTGCGATGGTTAGGTCACGTACTCCGCATGCCAGCTGAGCGTTTACCGTACCGGGCATTATATACTGAGACCACCAACAGTTGGGTGAAACCACATGGTGGTCAAGCAACAACGTGGTCACGAAATATGAAGACCCTGACTGCTCCACTGAGTAAAGTGGGTAGGTGTCGCCTGCCTGGATGGGGTCCTCGTGATCACTCAAACCGCTGGTTAGAGACGCTATCCGAGATGGCAGTGTGTCGCAGTCAATGGCGGACCTGTATCTAAACCATTTCTAGTTCCTCCGCTCCGTTTTTTTTTATTAATTCTTGACCTTAGTAACATTTTTTTCTAGGACATTCCGCATCACTGTCGAGGTGAGCGGCGGCCCGAGCCACAGGCTCATAGTTATGATGATAATGATTATGATAGCGGTATTACCCTATTGCGGCCGACGCTAGAAGTGAGAGGCGCGGACCAGCACAAGGTTTCTGAACATGCGTAAACGATAGATCGACAAACAGCATACGCACTCATATCAGAAGCCACCGTAAACCATAGAGAATGCCCCAGTGAAACACGAATACAACACTCTAGTACGGCATTATATTCTCCATCCCAGCACGTCGGTCTACATCCTCTATGGGCCAGCCGGTGGATTCTGTAACCCCAGTTACTAATCAAGCCTGCATTAGGATCGCCCCGAACGAATTAGCACATAAAGCATTGCTTAGATAAAGTTCCGTCAACAACGATCTGTGTTGTCAGACTAGGAGGTTCGACTAGCACATCAACAGACGTCAGTAACAAAAGCTGCTTGCATTTAAGAAGGTCGTCCATAACACATCACTTCTAGCCCATTGCGATATCGAAGTGCCCGTCTTTGTCATACATGACGCTTTTAATTTTGCCGCCCATGCCCCTCTCCGATAGTGCTTCCACGGATAGTGACAACCCAGCGGTCTCTTCTCTAAACACTAATCACCCACCGTTTAATCGAGTTATTCAGCATTTGGTTAGGAATGAGTCATTACTGACTCTCTCCTGAAAATCAACCTTTCATCTTATTTGGTGAACACGGGTTGTCATTGTGAGCACTGAACATGTATCGCAAAACTGGGTTGTTTCGCACCTTACTACAGACGTGACATTTCAAGTGATCTCAACCTTTTTGCCGATGCATCAACGCAGAGTCCATTGATCGTGTCTCCACTGGCCTAAGAGTGACCGAGGTATGAGCTGCAGTTCGGGCTTTTTTAATGACGCTATTCTTTAGTTACACTTCATCATGTTGAAAAATGGACAATAACTACCTTTAATACAAGCTTATAAACAATGGCACTCGCATATCAATTAACTTCACAACCTCTCACACCAAAACGTTCGTAATGTTAGCAAATTATTTTACTGGCGAGTAGTCGGGGATTTGGTCAGTATCAAGTTGAACACTACTGACGAGCTCTAACAAGAGCGAAACTCGAGTCTAGTGCTTCTTTTCGAAAGAGGACTGGCTGGAAAGTCTATCTGAATGCGAAGGCTGCGATCAAATGTGAGTGATGTTCAACTTGAAATTAACCAAATCCCGACTACTCACCAGTAATCCAAAATACCGCCCAACAGGTTCAAAAGATCGATCTGTCTGCGAAGTCCTAGTCGCGCGGTTATCGACTGGAGTTAACTATCTCCCATCGATACGAATGGATAAGGTAATCATTACTCACAAACGAAAGTGGTTGAGCGTTCACATATGATAATTCGGTCGTGCCTAATGTGAGGTCAATGGCGCAGTGGTCAACACGGTTGCCTCATGAAAGCGTGGCCGGAGTTCTAGTCCCGGCAGTGGCAAGGATATGCACTACTGACGAGCTCTAATGAGAGCGAAACTCGAGTCTAGTGCTTTTTTTCGAAAGAGACTAGATGAAAAGTCCATCTGAATGCGGAGGCTGTTGTCAAATGTGAGTGATGTTCGACTTAATATTAAATTGTTAACTGACGGTATTGTTAATCCCAGGGTTCGGCGGGCGCATATCTACAACGTCAACATCCTTAGATCGACAAACAGATACAATTCAAGCACTTGGCATACTAGATGTCACATTCGTGCTAGCACACACCGACCTGATCTAACTTCTCCGCCGTCATGCGGAAATACTAATACATTAACCCCAAAGAGCATTTCCCGCAATGGCCTGACGTCACCTACATGAATAGATACCTAGCAGAAATCGTCGTAAATTATTTCTTGAAACATTTAGTGGTCAAACTACGGATACCCCATAACCACCACGCTTAAACTCGGTCCCAGTTGAAAACCTTCCTTAGCCGAAGTAATAGTGAACCATTCTGGATGTCACATATACTGTCCTCGTTTTGTCACCACTAGTCTGGTGTGGAATGAAGTCCCTCTACTTGTTTCAAGGATCCCGAGGGACAGCCACTTTGAACCTTCAATTAACCGCAGCCAAAGTCATGCATCGTTGCAGACTGCGTACACCCCGCGAATTCGCCCCACTAGCGGTTTTTTTTTTTCTACTCCTTGCTACTTTGCATTTACCGTAGCACGTTTTTGTTCAATATTGCACCAATTTGCGTACAGCTTATGACGTTGCATGTGTCAGTAAGATCAGTCAATTATAGGTGTTGAATTATGTTATACATCCATAAATCCGGGTTCTTGTTTCACGAATAACAACTGTATTGTAGATCTCATCTTTACTAATTACGTGGGAGGTTTCAACTGAAGTACGATGTAAAGTCTTTAACTCCGAGTACTACAAATTGGCATCGCGGACAAGATCTGCATACAATGGAGCAACTAAGTCTTCATGACGGTCCCAGTGAAATTGATGAGTGGTTTCGAAAAGTTCAAATTATGGTGTATCATTCGTCGTGATGTGAAGGAAAACCAATTGGCACTCTTCTTTATCGCTGGTGGTCGTGAGTCGTTTTCAATTGTGAGACAAATGGTTTACCGGAAGCCCCAGCCTCATTGCCATCCGACAAAAGGAAGAAACTGTTGCTAAAACACGTGCTTTCCGTCAATCCATGGGGCTCAGAACGGGCGAGATTCAACTCATTCGTGCGTCCAACGAGCACGATCTTTCATGAGTTCCTTCTGAAACTGCAAAAGCAAGCTGCTCGTTGCAATTCCGGCGACAATCTGGAGCAACATCTGCGTGATCGACTGACTGTTGGTGTCAATGATCATCATCATAGACAGCAATACATCAGTGGTTCACACTGATGCTTAACTGCCACACAACCACGAAGAAAAAAAAAGCAAACCCTGTACAGGAAGAGAGAAGAAAAGAAAGGGACGGGAAGGGACCTAACTACTAAAAATAGCTACGTCTATATTCAAACATTCAACATCAAGGTGCCTACACCTTGCAAACAAACAACCAAGCTGTATGTGAGACTGATCTTCAACTGAGATTGCTGTTTAAACAATACCTGATCTTCCAAGATCCTCAAAACATCTGCGAAGACAGACACTCCTATCAGAAGTCAACCAATAAGCAAGTTTCCATGACCTAGCCATGTACCCGTCATTATTCACGGTCTAAAGAAAGTTAACAGTTGTTTCTGTTGCGATGAGTTACATCTACGATCACTACGTCGATTCTGCAATCCTATATGCCATCTATATGGTAAATGTGGTCATACCAAAACGATATAAAAAGGTCAGAAGTACCACTGGAGTCAAATTAGAGAGACAAATGCTGTGGAGTCATCTAATTCTGTTCACACATTGCAACTGTGAAATCCAAGACACATTAATTCACACGTGCTTCAAATTCAAGTCCGGATGTGAGTATGAGTTGATTCTGGAACACAAGAAGTAGCGAATCCATTATTCCAAAACCACTACTAGATCGCATGGCCCCTGATGCTCAACTGAGATCAACAACGATTGAAATACGTGAGTTACTGGTCATCGTTTAGCTCTGCTAGGTGAGACTGATGTAATGGTGGTTGGTAATGATAATGAGCTGATTCCAGCACGATTCTTGGTGTCAGAAAGAAGCCAATCATCCTGGGATTAAAAGCTTCGAGACTGTGCCTTTTCACTAGGTGGTCCGAATGGAGTGTATCAAACCCAATTATGCTAATTGGTTGTCCAGTGTTCAGACGGTGCAGGAGAGATGACGACCCGGTTTTTCTAAATTGCTGGATAATACCGTATGGACTGCAAGAACATGTGCACAAATGTTCTCAGCAAGTTCAAGGAAGGTGGTTTAATCAAGCAGGTTAACTCATCGGCACGGGCCACACTAACCGTTATGAAGGACGGCAAATCACCTAGGATAGATGACGATTATAGATTGACGCTGAAGCCGAGACTGAAAAAATGCGCAGACAACCGAGGAGCCAGAAAATTTTACGAAAGCCCTACAGGATAGCGAAACGTTTACTAAAATTGACGTGACAAACGCACACTTACAGGTTCCATTGAAATCTGATACACGAAGAGACTGAACCTTGACGCAGTGTGACTGCTTGCGTATTTCGATGACCTACTGGTGTGGACACCACACTGACAGTCACTCATGCCAGGCAGGCCAATGGGTAGAGGTCTGACAAACCAGTCTCCTGGTCCTCCAGGTTGGGGGTTGGAAGAAGGTTGGCATTTTTTCCGGAAAAAGTACCAGTTCTGGTACATTGCCACCCAACCGCTGCCTTGCGGTACAGGCTTTTGAGCCAAAGGCTTTGGTTGAGAACCCTAATCGTTCTCCTGTCTAGGTCTGGGCGTCCTGGCAGTATCTCAGCCCACACACAACCATGAATACACAGTACTGTTAATTCCATATTGCATCGGCCGTCTCGCAGTATAAACCGGGTCGCCCTATCTGCTGCATACAGCAGGGTGGATAGGCGAAAACATGCTACTGCTGACCCCTCCCCACTGTCCTATCAAATTTAGCTCTCAGGCCCCTCCCGACCTCCATTTCTGATGATTACTCTCCAGGTCCCCCTGGGCTGGGGTCCTTGCGACTCACAGAGTCGGTGGCTTGAGACGTTAGGTGAGATGGCGGCTAATCGAGCTCAGTGGCGTGAATGTTGTCGTTGTTTGGCCGAGTTGTCTGTGAAGTGAGTGCACTTAATGACGCGGGGCAGTGAAAGCCGTAAGGAAGCTGTCTTGTTGATGACACCCTAATTATTATACAGTACTGAGTTATGTTTAGGCGGCGTAGTTGTTCGCGTCATATGTACGTACGTTTCCTCACGATTGTTCCATTTTAGATGGATTGCCGACTAGGTACGCTGGTCGGTGGAGTTATTGGAATGAGGCGATGTATGTAGAGACAGGCGAGTTAGTTTTTCTGCTCTACGTGCTGTCTCTTCTCGCGATTGCAGCGAACACACGCAAGGGTATGGTATAGAGTGTGAAAGCAAAGGCGGAAGTGTCCGCGTCGAGCGAGTCCATATGTGTACTGTGCGAGAGGGTGATTGTACTTGGCGAGGTAGGCGACATCAATTGTGTAGCATGGCTCGCGGTAGAACAGGGATATTCAAACACAAAAAGAGGCGCCGGCGATAACATGGACTCTCAAAATACTGCATAAAGTCATTTGGTATGACGTTCAAGATTGTTTCAGATCAAGCTCCAAAAGTATTCACTTACTAAATTTTGCGTGGCAACGACACAACGATGGGACTTAATACCAGCAGCCTACGATTATAAAATCATTCATCGTGTTAAACCGAGTCCTTAAGTTGATTTTCCGTGAAAATATTCCAGTTTTTCAGCTGGTTGTTTGTTTCTGTGCTTCGTTAGACGTTCCAATAAGCTGAGGAAACCTGATTAAGACAATTGAAAACCATTATAGTGCGGTAATTGTTGCGATAATCAACGGTTGATCATCAAATAAGAAGAAACATCCAGTACTAAGTCAGAGCCGAAGGGAGTTATCAACACAACTTGATAGTGTGCTGTGCCAGGGGGGTCAGTTGGCCATTCCACCGCCGCAACGAAAGGCCGTATTAGATGAGTTGTACAAAGGTAACTTAGGAATGGAGGAAATTAAAACACTGGCTCCACGGACGTGTTGGTGGCTGGAGATATCATCATCATCATCATCATAGACAGCAATACATCAGTGGTTCACACTGATGCTTGACTGCCACACAACCACGAAGAACAAAAAGAAGAAGAAAAAAACTTATATAGGAAGAAAGAAGAAAATAGAGGAGGGGAGGGGAATAACTAACGGCTATGTGGTCTATCTGAGACCAGGCCTGATTCGGAGAAGGCGGGCGCCAAGTATAGCATTGACGTGCACGATGCCTAAAACCAGTACTGGCTAAAAATAGATTATGCTCAGCGCATAGCTGCAACAATCGCCCACCATTATCTGATCGATGTGATGCTATCCCAAACCTACCACCTAAACGAGATTCGGCTTCACCAAGGCGACCGACCTGGGCATTCATATCTCCGGCCAGAACGACTATATCAGAGCCACGTGTCGACCGAAGGAGAGTGGCCAGATCCGAGTAAAATGCGTCCTTGACGCCGATGTCACTACAGTCAGTAGGAGCATAAGCAGACAATGAATAAATTTCTGAAAGTTTTGCGTCTAGAGCTGGTTTTAACAGAACCTGCCAAGCGGACGGCACAAAGTCTACTGTTAACAGGAATCCAATCTACTAATGCGGCTGCGGCCGTCGTGCTGAGAACTATACCTACCCCAGCCTGACCTGTAACAGCGGCTGTGGAGTCACCCGAAGTGTATAACCAGTATCGGGTAGACAATGCGGGTGCTGTTAGTTCCATACGTTGACTACTGTCATGGATTCTAGTCTCCGATATACAGCAGACATCAACGTGCAACGAGTCTAGCGTTCGTGCGAGAGCCGCTTGCTGACCTATCTGTTTTAGCGTGCGAACGTTGAAGGCACCTATATTAATTCGCGTTCTAGGTCTAAGCAAGGGACGAGGGAGGCCTGAAGCTGAAAGGCAAGAGACGGAACTTACCGGCTCAGTGTTACTACAGTTAGCTACATCTGTTGTGGGACCTGTAGAGTAATTATCAGAAATGGAGGTCGGGAGGGGCCTGAGAGCTAAATTTGATAGGACAGTGGGGAGGGGTCAGCAGTAGCATGTTTTCGCCTATCCACCCTGCTGTATGCAGCAGATAGGGCGACCCGGTTTATACTGCGAGACGGCCGATGCAGTATGGATTTATTGTTGTGAATATTCATGTTGTGTGGGCTGAGATACTGCCAGGACGCCCAGACCTAGACAGGAGAACGATTAGGGTTCTCAACCAAAGCCTTTGGCTCAAAAGCCTGTACCGCAAGGCAGCGGTTGGGTGGCAATGTACCAGAACTGGTACTTTTTCCGGAAAAAGATGCCAACCTTCTTCCAACCCCCAACCTGGAGGACCAGGAGACTGGTTTGTCAGACCTCTACCCATTGGCCTGCCTGGTATGAGTGACTCTATCGGTGTGGTGATCACACCGTCCAGTTTAGCCCAATAGGTCATCGAGATGCGCAAGCCGTCACACCACGTCAAGGTCCAGTCTCGTTGTGACGGAACTGTGATTCCTGCCTCCACAAGGTGAAGTCAAGGTCGAAGAATGAGATACCTTGGTCGGACAGTTACCTACCAGGACAACGTATGCGGACCACTCCTTGGTAAATATCACATTCTGATTTTGATTGATTCGTACTCCC
>LOND01028770.1:0-11843 GCA_014220965.1 Paragonimus kellicotti | reverse complement strand
GTCTACAGCAGTATGCAACCCAGATGGGTGAAGAATCCGGAAACAGGATTGCCATGTGGACACTGCGGTGATCCGGTACGGATGGACAGCTTATCGCTGTGATGCCGATCAGCTGATTTTTCACCCTGAATGCATTCAAATGGCGGACATAAGTGAGTGTCCATTCTGTGGCAATCAGCTTCGACCTCAGTCACCTGGTAGGTGCATGTTTTGAATTGTTAATTTTGTCAGTTCCCTCCACTTCAGCCATTGTTTGCACTTCCCAGTGATTATGAAAGCCAAGTCCGGCAGATCCCCCACAACGGATGTCGACGTAGACGGGCCTGCTGACAGCGTACTGGTTACACACAAGCCGAAGAGAGCGCGAATCAACATAACCGGGAGCGACTATCCTGTTGATATAATTGAAGAAAGTGAGTTCATTCACATATGCGTACACAGTTTTCTTGCAGATGTCAGATGTGATGGACGAGATGATTACGGCTGTATGTAATACATACATCAGTCATCCGGAAGGACATGCAGAACGTGCGAAAACCAACGTCTGCATCGTGTGCTGAATGAAGGTGGAGTTAGTATGTACCACTTTCCACAGACTTCAAATATATAATTCACGTCGATATCCCCATGTGTTCGTTCTCAGTGACTTCAGACGTTCACCTGCGTTTCAGCATATAGCACTGTTTGGCATAACTAGTAAGGTCTGGATCATGTACTACTGCTCGTCTTAAACCAAGCTCATTCAGCGGTTTTTGTCGGAAAAATATTTTCCCTAACTACAACTGAAAAAGTCAAGGTCCACGACTATCATTCAAGTCAAACTTGTGTTACCAACTGTGAAACTTATATATGTGGACACGTTTCTCATCGCTGTTCGAGCGTCTTCTGAGGACATTAGAAGAACGATGGCGTTATTGGTATTTTACTTAAGACAGTTGAGCTCTGGGCTTTGCGACTCAACGGAGATACGAGATATAAACTTTGCGTGCTGTTCTACAGGGTGGGAATGGGAGTCACAAATGACACGCGATACTATATGTCATGAGGTGTCATAAGTGTGGATCACTCCGGATCAGATCCCCGAGAAGATTTGAAGAGAAATTGAAAATCTTGATGAAAATATGGGGTCGAAGCTCGTCCACAGAGGAGTAGTTCACCGGAATGTTTTTGATAAGTCGACTCACACGTCGAAGAAGCTTTGCGGTTTTCCGTTCTGTTAAGAATAGCTCCTGCAGGAAACGCCTAAGCAATTGAAAACTTATGCAGCTAGAGAACAGGTTTTCTGACGTGTAATATGGATCATTTCTTAGGAAGTGGTTCAACGTTATTCATTATCTTCCACCGCAATGGAATAGTTGCCATGAAAAAGTTTAATTTAGTTCCTGCAACTCAACATTTCAAAGATGAAATTGAAAGTCAACCATAAGAAAGCCAAGATTTAGGGTTAGTTCCCCAAAGCGCAGCACAATGAAAACCAATCGAGGAAAAAGTTGATCGGTTGAGATCGAACGGCGGAATGCAAACAGAAAACCTAGCAGTGCACATAAGCTTGAATGAAAAATACCGCGTAGTGTATAAAAAATGTGTCCGGATTGCCACTTTCGAAACGGTTGAGGCGGATGTTAGATGTCATTTCTAGGGGTTGCCAGTCGTTAGACCCTGTTCGTAGTCAAACGAGAAGCGATCGGAAAGCCACGATTACGGAAACCAGGCACTACGTTCCCGAATTATTCGGAAGAAAGAAAGGCAGTTGATTCTGGCTCACCCTGGGACAAATGGAGATGACCGGCGCCCAAATACATGAGACCAACAGGGGTGGGGAAAAGTTAACCAGAAAGCCCCTCTAGCAAACTCGAGTTGGTTTCCTGGAGCGCAGTTTCGTTCGTTTGAAACGAATGATTCCGTCACTAAGTTCACTTAGTTAGAAATTGAATGAGCTGTTTTTCGGAAAAACACACTATCGGCTACGTTCGAAGTATGTGCGCGCGTTGCTGCTGATGCATTTCAAGGGAGCTGCTTCGCGATACAAAATACGCAGAGTACAATGGACCTCGCGAAAGCTGACCTGAAAGGTGACCCTGACATTCGTCCCTTGTCTTGGCCATTGTTCCCATAATTTTGCATGAAGGTCACCGAAGAGGGCTACTGAACCTTTGAGATGACAAAATAGCTTCTTCCCTTATAGGCATACATGCTTCTCTGGCGCCTCACAGGATACGTACTAGGCCACTGCCTGAGTATGGCTATCAGTTCGTATATATTGGCCTGAAGAAATGCACCATCAGCGCTGAACGTCGCAGTTGATAGTCACCCAAGTGGTCACTGGCCTGCGGCACCAGTCTCGTCTTGAAATATTCGATATGTAATCACTTGAGTTTCTACTACTGCACAATGACTTATGTCCCGAACACCATTCTTTTGACTGAGATCCATGTGAAGATTTTACTGTATTGTTCATCAATATCTGGGAAACTTGGGCCTGTGCCTCGCTGAAAAACAGTGGGAATAGGTCGGAAAAGGTAATACAGTCTTCTGACACGGACCTTCCTAGGGCAACAACTACTTCCTTATAATGTTTTATATTGATAGAGCGGCCTGCCATTCGAGTTCGTTAGTCGCTGTTCTGAGAGCTGTTCCAGAAGTCGCTAAATTCTCACTCACCTGTGCAATGATTAGATTAGTAGGTCAATCAGTTATTGGTGGTTGATGTAATGCCCGGGGAGCGTTGCTCTTCATTTTTTCAATGACTGCCGTTTACAGCGAGAGAGATCAGCTGGATCTCGAAACAATTCGACCGAAGAGATCCCAGTGACTTAGGTCCTTCCACATAAAATTCAGCGATCCAGTGATTGCTACATGCGTTCGAGGCAGGAGGCCCAAAATACTTGGATCTAGTCGTTTTGTTCCATTCGGCACCAAGGATGCGTCTGTTGGCTTTTAGAGAATTAACTGAAAACAGGATGTAGCACCGCGTGTGGATTCCAATAAATATCGAGAACAAAATGAGATCACTAATTTGTTCCGAGTAAGTACTAGCCCAGTAATGCCTTAAAGCAAGAATTGCAGCTGACTGCCTCAGAAGGGAGGCTGCTTCAATAGCTTGTAGGGAAAAAGCCTTGTAAAAGTACGAACAAAACAGTCAGCCCAAAAACGCAGTCACGAATAGCTTATTATAGGCAGTCCCGAATAAGGCTGAGCTGGAGCAACATGGGGACATGCACATAATGGGTGTATTGTAAGGTGAAGTCAGTTTGAACAAATGATGCTCTTTCCTCACAAAGACAGCCGGCATAGTATGTATGTGATAATGAGGCGAAATAAGAAATATATACAGCACTCCATAGGTCAATGTCTCCACAACATTGAAATTGCTGAAATTTGCGAAATCTGGTGGAAGAGCGCAAAGATTGTAACAAAACTTCCAACAACAGACGGACAGGCGTTAATGCTTTCAAAACATGCGCGTAGATATATACTGATTATCACAACGTGCCTTAGAAATTAATTTTTTCCCGCCATAGCTCTGAAATATGAAACTGTTATTCGTTACCGAATAACATACCAATTCATTAAATATTGAATTTTTGGGTTATATCGTATCCGTTTTATACTGTATCCGTTTATATTGTTCCTACTGACAATGACTCGAGTTAGATCTAGCAGTGCTGGGACTCAACAAACCCCGACTGAGGCGGTAAGCATTTGCGGCCGGTACGGGTGCAAGATGTCCGTACAGAACGGTATGCAGTGCTCCAAGTGCCAGAAGTGGTATCACTTTAAATGCACTGGCCTCAACGAAGACCAGTACAAGCAGCTTGCTTCTTCAGCTCTTCATTTTATCTGCATGAGCTGCAGGTTTGACGACAGTCAGAGCGCAGTTTTGCCGACGACTAGTCACGCACGCACCGCGAAAAGTGGAGCGACGCAGAAAACCTGCGACTGCAAATGCGGAGCTCTTCTTAGCACCGTATGTCCTATTTCTTCTATGGGGAGTAGGGTGGAGGAGTTCCAACGGACTCTGTCTGAAATGAAGTTGGAACTCCAGTCTCTGAATGAGTACATAGCGCTTGCTCTCCCTGGTGTTGCAATCACCAAGAAGGCAGTTGCCCTGTCAACTGCACAAATAGAGGAGGCAGCCGCCAACATGAAAGAGAGAGCTCTCAGAGAAAGGAGAGTTGTCTTATGGGGCCGCTTCCCCACAAAGTCTTCTCCAACTGAGCTAGCTAGGACAGTCTTAGCTTCTTCATTCTCCCCGGACGTCACCAACCTCGTACTCGCGAGCAGGCTGCGCGCTAAGACAACCGAAAAGTCCCTTGGCCTTTTGGTAACCTTGTCCAGCCACGCTCACTCCTGAGATGGTGGAGAAAACAATGATTTTGAACTCCGCCGAACGCCCTCCTGAAAGGCGTATCTTTCGATCGATGTCGACAAGAGAGGGCGAGGCGTGAGCAGCGGGTTAAGACTAAGTCACAAATTATGGCGGACCGGAAGCTACAAACGAGTGACTAAGGTCTTTTCTCGCAAAGTCCAGCGAGGAAGTAGCTCTTAAATGCATGTATACGAACTGTCTGAGTCTGTTTAATAAATTACCGGAAATCAGACAGTTGATTCATGATACACAACCCCACATGTTTGCTCTCACGGAGACCTGGCTCGCAGATGACGTCAGCGACAGTGAACTGAGTGTCCCCGGGTATTCAGTTTACCGAGCTGACTCCGCCAGAGGGAGAATGGGGGTTCTGCGATTTTCTTTCACCACTGTCTCCCAATACCCACGGTTATCGGTGGATTTCACTCCTCTGATAAATGTGACGCTCTGTGGCTTCGACTGGCGTTGCGTGGCCACGACTCACTCCTAGTGGGGGTTATTTATCGTTCTCCCTCATCCGACGACGACACTCTTCTTGTAAACCTAGACGACTTCCTAGGGCTACAACACTACACTCATCTGCTTATTATGGGTGACTTTAATGCACCCAAGATAAACTGGGCAACAGTTTCTCACCAGGTATGTGAAAGCGGATTCTCGACTTCCTTACTGACGTTGATACGACGGAGAGCGTGGACACAGCATGTCAACGCCCCGACGCGGCATCGTCCTGGTCAGACTCCCTCTCTGCTCGACCTAGTCATCACTAATGAGAGCCACCTGGTAGACAGAGTGATCATCAAGCCACCACTTGGTCACAGTGACCACTCTCTGCTCACCTTTGATCTTATCTGTTACTGGTTACAACAACCAGTAAAAAAGTCCACAGTTCGAAATTTTAACCAGGCTGATTTTAACGGTCTGAGAAGCTACCTAGGGTCACTTCTTCTTGATTATGACTCCGTGGACCAGAACTACTACGCATTTAAAAGCGCGATTGAGAAAGCAGACGACTTATTTGTACCGCGCAAACTGTGCACTTTCTCTTATCGGCCACCTCTTCCAGAATACGTCGTCTCCTCGATGAACGTTCCCATTTATACGCGAAGCATAAGCTTACGGGAAGCTCGGAGGACCTAGGTGCGTTCCACATTGTTCGAAATAGGTGTAGGCGGGAAATCCGTGAACACACCAAACTCGTACAAGAAAAGGTCCTCCTCAGAGCCCGCGGGAACAAAAACTTCTTATTCAAACATATGCGACGACTAAGAAAGAATAAACCCTCGGCTCTTTCTTTGCGACTGTCCGACGGGGAAACCTCATCTGACCCACTAGTTGTGGCCGAGTTATTCAGGGAATACTATTCGGCAGTCTACAACGTCGCACCGCCGGATTGGCACCCCGTCCTACCGCTGCAGAATTTCCGCAACCACTGGTTACCGCTGAGTTTTCTGTGCTAGATGTTGAAGACCTTTTATTCAAGGTTAATTCATACCTTATGTGTATAATTTTAATAATATAATATAATATAATTATTATCCAATTCTAATATTAATTACATTCTATATTTATAATTATTTAATTTATATTAATAATATTATTATAATATAAGAATAATATAAATAAATATATAAATATATTAAATTATATTACATATTTAATATATTATACATATTATTAATAATATTTTTTTTATAATCATATCAATTATCAAATAATAATATATATGATTAATAATTTTAATATTAAAATTAAAACATCATTTTATATATATAGTATTAATATTCAATAATAATTCACAAATCAATATATAGATTCAGTCATCAATATTTTTGTTTAATTCAAAAAATTATTGTACTAGTTAAGTATATTATTTTATAATTATTATTCATATAAAAAATATTATATCAATATTATAATTATCGAATTAAAAATTCATAAATTTTTTTTTTAATCATATTCTAATTAATAATCACTCAGAAGTATTAATTTTTATTATAATCATTATTTTTATATATATAGTTTAATGTATATATAAACATTAATATATTATATTATTTTCTTAATACTATTTAATGATATTAATATAAAATTTATATAAGTATTTCACAATTATAATAATCACTCATTATATATTTATTTATAATTAAAGTTATTTTAAATTAACCTTTTATTCATTTACCATTATTCATTTTATTATTATTTAATATAAATGAATATTATTATTAACATTCATCATAATATATATTTTTATAAGATTTTATTCATTAATATTTACTTAATTTTATATTATATATATATATTTAAAATCATTAGGTGCAATGGGTCCTGACAAGATCCATCCCAGGATTCTCAAGGAAGCAGCTGCTAGTCTGGCAGAACCCCTTTATAAGCTGTTTAGACAGACACTTCAGACTGGCATTCTCCCTAGCGCATGGAAAGAGGCGACGGTCACGCCCATATTTAAAGCGGGAGATCGGCACTCTCCGGCTAGCTGCCATCATCTTATACTCCATGCAAGATAATGGAGCGCTATTAAGCGTGCATTCTCCAACCACTTTCTTATCCCAACCTATCTTCCTCTCTCCTCCATGGTCATAGCTCTTCCTGTCCGGTCATGACATAACTAATATTTTCATGGATAGTCTGACGGAGGCCAAAGACAATGGCCTCATCTCAGATGCTATCTTCTTTGACTTTGCCAAGGCTTTCGACCGTGTCCCACACGACCCTCTGAAACACAAACTGGAAGCCTATGGTATTCAAGGAGAGGTTCTTCGCTGGATTGCCTCTTTTCTCGATAATAGAACTTTTAGAGTTAAAACCGGATCAGATCTCTCATCTCCCTCTTTCATTTCTGTGGGAGTTCCTCAAGGGTCAGTGTAGGTCCTCTGTTATTCCTGATCTACATCATGGCTCCGTAAAATTTTCCAGAAACGCCTCCGTAATCGCCATATAACCTAAAACTCTGAATGACCACGATCCGGTGCTACTCAAGTATTCTTGACGCGATTAAGCGCTGGTCGGACGATTGGAGTCTCCCACTAAATGACAATAAATGCGCACACATGTCACTCGGTGGAGACTCTGGCAATGCCTTCGTGATTCATAGTGCATTCGGCAGTAGATATCATGAAAATCGATCTGAAGAAAGATCTGGGCATCTGGTTGTCGTCTAACTTATCTTTCGCCTATCACCATGAGATGGCGGCAAAAAGGGATTTGCCGCTCTTAGGATGATCAAGCGGCACTTTCCCCCGCATAGACAGAGGTGCATTTCAAGACGCTCTACGGAGTTTATATAGGACCGCTTCTTGAGTATGCCAATCAGGTCGTGTATACCGGCCTGAAGAAAGACATATTAGCTGTTGAGCGTGTCCAGCGCGCGGCTACCAAACTAGTCACGGGCTTGAGAAATGTCGCGTACGAGTCTCGATTGATCTATATCTACTCGAATATCGACGACTCCGCGGTGATTTAATTCTCACACACTTCTTTAGAGTAGGTCTCGTTGAACAGTTCTTCATGATAGCGAGTGATGACGGCCGGCGAGGACACAACAGGAAGCTTTTCAGTTGCTCCCGGACTTCCTTGGAGCAGACTTTTTTACAAAGGTTACTCCTCTTGGAACAGTCTTCCCTCTGAGGGTCTTGCAGCAGCTACAGGAGATACCGTTTAGAGCACATCACTTGATTCGCATTACCAAGAAAACCAATTAAGACTAGTAATCTTACTCTGTTCCTGGTATTTACTGTAATCCCCAAGAGCGGTGCTACACCCTGTTTTCAATGATTGCATTTTAGATCAACGGAAGCCCGCTTGACACTGAGCAAGAAAAACCGACTGGATCCGGGTACTTTGGGCCCCTGCCTCGAACCCGTGTATCAATCGCTGAATCGGAACTGCTCCACGTATCACAGAACAACTGGATGAGTGTAATCTCCGCGTCGCCTCACCACACTACCGTGAGATGGCCATTAACTGGAGCGCCCTTTTTCAACTTCCGACACTAAACTCTTGAGCCAACAAGGCGTGTCAACTTGAAGCGGGTATTTTGAACTTTTTGCGTTCAGCGGCAAAAGTGAGCTATTTTTCTAATCAGTGCACACCCACCTTTCCCGGGAAATTTCAAATGCGCTTCTTGGAAAGTATTTCGTCAACATTCGTTTGTAGCTATATCTTACTTGTGATGGTCAACGTATGGGTGACTGTGTATTCCATACTGTGACATATGTGTTGGTATTGCGTGTAACATGTCTATCCTACCCGAGGTCTAGGTGTGTGCCGCGTCCGCCATGTCGGCTGGCTTGTGTCCGCTCTCCATGGTATGTCTGTGTGCTGGTTGTCATTATTCGTCTACTATTGAGAGGAGTTCACTTCTAATAAGGCTTTCTATCTTTTTACCTTCCAGACCAGCAAACGTAAAGTGAGTCATCGTTGTTTTTTTTGTTGGTCATCACATATTTCCTGTAAATCGATGGGTCAGTGGTTTGGTGACGAATGTAGAATGCTGGTTGATAGTCACTACGGTCCTCACAGCTCAGCAGTATATACTCATTCCACACGACAGCGTAAACTAGCAGTTGATATTTTCCTCTGAGTGGTCGCATTTAAAAGTTAGTCGAAATATATACTACGGCATGTTGTACGGTTGTTTTGCTAGCAGTCTTCGCCATTGCCTTAGCGTTGTTTATGCATGTAGCGGATGGGAACATTTTCGTCTTCCTCATCGACTAGTACACGGGTCCGCTTCTAAGGGTCCAGGTCATTCGGATCCAGTGCTTTCGTTTATTCTAAGCAGCGTTCATCCATTGACTTGGAAAGCAGTACTTTAAAAAGAGGTGTAGCACCGCTGTTTCGGGTTATTATAAGTGCTAACAATTGAATAGAGTTACGAATTCTGCAGGGTTTTAAATAAATGTAAATCTGTTAACGCCTTAGAACAATCCCTAAAGAAGTTGCTAATTACTTCAGATGGGATGTCGTCCCAGCGATTACGACCCTTTTAAAAAGAAGCTAATGACTATGGATGATTCAGGGATGGAGTTCGTCGTGCACCGCTTGTTATCAGGTGTTCACCTAATGGTCTGCTGGCCGTCGTCATCCTCGTCACATATAGCAGTGGTGCACGGTAATGCTTAACTGCCACACAGTCACGGCGAAAAAACAAGCTGTGGCCGAGGAGAAAATAAAACGAGGGGGTGGAAAGAGACCAGACTAATAAAAACAGTGTGTCTATGCTGAGACATTCGATATCAACCTGCCAGCACCTTGCAGACAAACAACTGAACAATAAGTGAAAGTGGAAATAAAGCGTCGTCAACAAAACGTAAGTGCAGACGGGCATTAAGTTGACGGTTCTCAGATGTACGCAGTAGATACGAGATACGAAATGAAAGTGCGAATGATTGAAGGACGCAACGTATTTTATACGGACGTTTCAGTGGATCTCGACGGCAAGTGCACTGATGGAAACATCTGACGGACTACACATTTGTTCCTGCATAAAACCGACGATAAAAGATCAAAATTAAACAAGTCAATGGCATCCCTTGTAAACATGTGTCGCTTCCTAGGACGAGACCGGGATTATCTCCAGGTCATTAGAAGACTGCTTCCTTACGGCTTTCACTGCCCCGCATCATTAAGTGCACTCACTTCACAGACAACTCGGCCAAACGACAGCATTCACGCCACTGAGCTCGATTAGCCGCCATCTCACCTAACGTCTCAAGCCACCGACTCTGTGAGTCGCGAGGGCCACCAGCCCCAGGGATTAGCACTATGGCGAAAAATCTCATTTCTCTGCCCGACGAGGCCTGTACTACAGAAGAAGTGTGTAGGAACTGAGCCACCGCGGAACGGTTGAAATTCAGATGGGTGCAGTTCAGGTATTTCGGGTTACGACTCTCAAGTCACGCGCTGCAGCTCAGTGACCATCTCGGTAGCCGCTCCCTGATCACACTTGGTGGTGAGCATGTCTCTATTCTTGCCAGTTTACACGACTCAGTTGGCGTTCCCAGTCAACGGTCTTACATAATCCCCGTAAAACGTTTGAAACATTTTCTCGTCTGTGCTTTGGAAGGTCTTTTATTATCCCAGTAGTAGCAGACCTATTTTGTACAGACACTCGTGTTGAAGATGATGGGTTAAATGTCAGTTGGACGACACTCAGTTCTCCCGATTTTTCTTGAGGTCGATTTTCCGGATTTCTGATACGCTGAACCCACGGTAAATCACTAAGGCCTTGCCAGGGTCTCGAATGAGTGGCTTGTGTGCTAACTTACTGTTATTTAGGGGGTGGCTCCAATCGTCCTACCAACGTTTCATCCCGTTAAGAACGGTCTGCAGTGCGCTGGGATCACTGGCATTCGGAGATTTTGTCTTTAGCATATAGAAGGTCGTAGCTTGAAATACTGTCCGAAAGATTGTTTACGTAAGTAGGAAATACTAGTGGATCAAGCACGGATTCCTGAGTATCCCCTGCGAAAATGATAGAGAGTGGACGGGATGAAATGTCCGGTCCAGCTTTAGCTCTGGAGGATCTATCATAAAGAAAGGTAATTCAGTGGGGAACCTCTCCCGGGATGCTGTGGGTTTTCACTATGTGCCTCAGAACGCATGGGATATGGTCGAAAGCCTTGGAAGAATGGAAGATGACTTCTGGGACGAGACATCCGTCGAGTTGTCCATAATGGTAGACATGACCGACTCGGAAAAAAGCCATGCTGGCTTGAGATCCCTTGTCGTTCTGTCCAGATATGGGCGTCCTGGCGGTTTCTCAGCCTACACAACCATGAATACGCGGCACTGCTAATTCGATATTGCATCGGCCATCTGGCAGTACAAACGGGATCGCCTCATGTAGTCCCTTGACGTTGAATGTAGACGTAAGTGTTTTTGACAGTCAAGTCTCCTCCCTTCCTCTTCCGTTTTGTTTTCCTCCTAGCCAGAGCTTGCTCCCTTTACCGTGGTTGTATATCGGTTAAGCATCAGTGAGAATCATTGACGTATTACTGTGTGTACCGATGCCATTGGCTAACAGTATGTGCAACGTCGCTGATTAGTATGGAATCACACGGAAACTGAGGGGCTATTTTTAACACCAGAAAGGTTAGCAGCTGGAAGTAACGGTCTGACGCGGAGCTATAAGTTGAAAGTGGGAATGAGGCGTCATTATCAAGACTGTTTATCTACGACTTACACTACCCCACGACATTAAGTGCACTTACTTTACAGACAACTCGGCCAAACAACATTCACGCCACTGAGCTCGATTAGCCGCCATCTCACCTAACGTCTCCAGTCACCGACTGTGAGTTGCGAGAGCCCCAGCCTGGGAGACGAACCTGATCTACAGTGGTCAACACTCTGGTGATCGACTTCCTTTACTCTACGCCTGGGCATCATCTGTCCACCTCGCAGCAGCAGCAGCAGCAGCAGCAGCAGCAGCAGCAGCAGCAGCAGCAGCAGC
>LOND01028768.1:0-15598 GCA_014220965.1 Paragonimus kellicotti | reverse complement strand
GACAGCGTGGACAGTGTAGCTGTTCGTCAGCGCGTTATCAAAGCGGCAAAGATGCGCAATCAAGTGTCCAAATAATCAAGTTGCACAGCCAACGAAGATTGGGTCACGTATTCCGCATGCTAGCTGGTCGTGTTCCGCACCGGGCATCTTCTACTGAGACTACCAACAGTTGGTTAAAACTGAGCGCCGATCAACCAGCAGCGGGGTTATGAAACATGAAGGCTATACTGTTCTGCCGAGTTAAGTGGGTAGAGGTCGTCACCTGCCTGATCAGGTCTGAAGAAGCTTTTGTCAGGTGTGAAAACTTACTGTTGAGGAAAGTCTTTTTTTACCCAAAAGTGATTTACTTTTCGAGATATCTTCGAAAAATAATTTGTGATTTTGAATTTCATCTTTTCGCGCCATAACGTGCCAAAACTTAATTTTGGCGCACGTTTCTCCTCCGTCTCTGATTAGCCCATTCTACTTTAAATGAGCCCATTAAGGTGGGATTCTTCAAGGCTGTTCAGAGACTATATATATGCAGACGCTGGTCTGCAATGTTACCTTTGGTTAGAGAGCAAATACATTCTCGACTGAAGGTCAAGGTCTTCTGTGTTCTTCTGGGGTTTCGGGTATCGTTACGCTCTGTGCTACGTGTCCGTGATTCGTATATTCGTGCGCTAGCCATTTCTCGTTATCGTTGGTCAGCGAATCATAACGGGTACCAATAAACCATGGTAGCAATTGCCCACAAGCTGTTCTGAAATTATGCGTGCTTAATCGGTCTTGAGCATATTCCCAATGATTCAACGAGAGCAGTTAAAATAAGAAAAACTTCCGGTCATAAACCTGTCATCCAGACCGTCAGTTACTTTATGTTCGAACTGTCGACAATCAAAACAAGCTCGTGAGTTCGAATAACCACGAGTCAAGACAGAAACGAACGGAACTTGTGAGCGATACGATGGGGCTAATCCAATGAAATTATTAGTGAGGTTAGAACGTAAGAATGAATTCTTTGTATGAAGATCCGTATGTGGAATGGTGTTCTACAAAACTTAAATGATAGAAGTGGCCGTGTATATCGGCAACTACCAGAAACTCGGTCAGTTTATCCGAATCCCGGGAGCTAAAAAGCTCGACAGCAACGATAACACCTACAAATGTAAACCAATTTATTGTTTTATACAGATGACTAGAACGCGCTGGAAAATACTTTTAACTGCAAGTTCAATCAGCAACTAACACAACAGACTGCAGAATATTTATCACCTCAGATTTCCTGGGCACGAACCATTCACCTACCCCTTTATGCAGATATCCGAAAGGTATTTCAGCTGATTTACTGGCATGGGACTTCCCGGGCCAGGTGATCTTACTTTAGATTGTTTTCAGGACAGCGGTACTGTGCAGATTCGGTTTCTAGCTTTCATTGTTGGTAATGTAGAACCTAATTATGAGGTCTGGGGCACAGTAAACGGTACACTAAGATTTATGGATGCTGAACCATTTGTTTGTTTTACGGTTGTCGATATCTCACGTGCCGTGTTTCAATGCAGGTGACTTATTCTGCTGGCTTTGTTTCTACCGGTATGTAGAAATCGATATGTGGCATCCACTACACCATATGTACGTTAATTGTTGTTTCTCAGTTTTTTTCCCCACTTACTGCCGTTTGTATTGGAGTATATGAGACATCACCTGGTAGATTTATCTTGACGAATATGATAGTTAACAAGACTTTTTAATTTCGATTCAAGTAAGTATGCATTTAAAAAAAACCAAAACAGACAGGACATATCGCGAGATGTTAACATTTCGATTTACTCTCATCAGTCATTAACGTAAAACCAGCAAATTTTATACAAACTGCACATAGCAACAACAACTGAACGAACGAACCACATAGTTTTGATCTTTCGTGCGGCAATAGTGCAGTCAAGTTCCATTGCAAGGCGATTGATTGCATCAGCGCCTTCTGTGCACCCAAAACCGGCCTATGTCTGATTAGCATTACTTCGCTAATCGTTAGCAGTTTCCAGTTGCGATTATGTAACAATATCTTGAACGATTCGACAGGGTCAACTAGGTGACCGGTTGCTAAGATGTGTTTGGCGATCGATGAGGCCGGGGTCTTCGAGCTTGTTACAGACAGCAGGTCGTTTTTTGAGATTGCAGTTGATAACCACTTAGGAATGTGCTCCACCATACTTTGATACAAGCACCAATCTGTTTTGCGTGTTTAGACATTGCAATTGAACTGGTAAATTATGTGGGAGATGGACTAATTGGTTCTATGTGTATCACCACTGTGGAGAGCCAAACTCTTAGTGCTTAACAGAACGCGTCGTTAGACAGCTGGATAGGTGAGTTGCAAAACCGGTACCAGTTTATGACTAATGCTTTTGGTCAGGTGGTAACCTTTGCATTGCATCTGCAGAATTGTATTTTTTTCTCCGCATTATAGCTTGCCATTCTCGTTCTTCTTCTAGTCGATTCGTAGTGCATATCTTCTTGGTTGTGTGCAATACGGTTCTCGGTAATCCCCGTCAATAATCAATAGATGTGAAGCTAGCGAATTTCATATATTGCCCGCTTATGTGCACTAAAATTCTGATTTTACTTTTACGATGTTGCAGATTACTGATGAGTAGTCGAGGATTTGGTTAATTTCAAGTTCGAACATCACCCACAATTGATCGCAGCTGTCGCATTCCCATAGTCGGCTCCATTGCATTATATTTTGCCCACCTATATAGGCATCCAGTGAACCGTACTCGATAGATTAAACCAACTTGGGTAGCTTTTTCATGCCTGTTCATCTCGTTATTAATGTAGTAGTTGTCAGACCGGTGAAGAATGGCACAATGTGTTAGTTGATCAGATCATTCCGTTGTGTAAGTTAGGCATTTGTGATAAAGAGCCACCATGTAGCGTTGGTACAGAGAACACCCAGAAGTTCCGTTCTTGGGTAATCATACAACATGCGTCAGACATTTCCTCGTCTAGTAGATGTTAGTGCTCATGAAACTGTACTATCTATTCTGGTTAATCGTTATCATCATTATCACAATGGCCTTTAGCCTGACCTGAAGGTACTGTGACTCGGGCCACGAATCACCTCAACAGTTACGTGGAATATCCTTGAAGAAAAGTCGCTAAGATGGTTAAAATTTGGAAAGGAAGATTCAACTGTAGGACCTGAAATGCTAGGAGTGTAGGTACACCACTGATCACAGTGTTCTGCCATCTTAAACAACGTTTCTAACCAGCGATTTGGATGGGCATGAGGACCATGGCCAGACGGTCAACATCTACCCACTTAACTCGACGGAATAATCAGCGTTTTCCTAGCTCGTGACCACATCGTTTCTTGACTTACACGCAGGTTTGCTCAGCTGTTGGTGGTATATAGTGTTGAGTGCGGTAACCGCTCAACGGGCATGTGGACTACGTGACCTAACCGTCGAAGACTGTGCAACGTGATTAGTTAACCAGTTGATCGCGCTTCCTTGACATTTGGAAATATGCGCTGGCGAATAGATGTGTTGCTCACGCTGTCATCCACTTAATTTGGGCTAATTGGCGAAGACCATAGCGATTAACCGCAGCAATTCTTCGTCGGCAACAGGCCACGTTTCCGAACCATAGAGCAAAACAGAACGCACACAAGCATTATATACTCTTCCTTTCAGCGACAATCGAACGTCTTTTCGACGCCACAGATGACGCAGGTTGGCAAAGGCAACTCGTGCCTTTGCTATCCTCGCTGATATCTCATCAGCAATATTACAAGCTGACGAGATAGTGCTACCCAAGTATGTGAAACTGTCCACAGTCTCAAGCGGATTACCTGCAATAAAGTAGGAGTGGAAATGCCCCAGTCTTGAAGTAACACTTTGCACTTTGAAGGTGCGAAGCGCATTCCATACAAACCAGCCCGGTCACTCACCTTGTTCAGCATGGTCTGCATGTCTTCGGCAGAGGGGCTAAGTAAGACAATGTCGTCCGCATACTCCAGATCGGTCAACCGAGCGCCAGGAAGAAGCTCAACACCAAGTTCACTGGACTCCTCAAGCGCACCCTCCAGAATGTCGTCCATGACAAAATTGAACAGGAAGGGGAAATCGGACACCCTTGACGAACACCACTAGAAGTGATGAACGCCCGAGACAGTTGTCCATAAACCCTCACCCTGCTTGCAGAGTGAGCATACAGTGATCTCAACAGATTCACGTATTTCCCTGGTACTCCCTTGCGAAGAAGACAGTTCCAGAGAACGTTACGAGCAACTGAATCGAAAGCAGCCTTCAGGTCCAAAAAGACCACGACCGTCGGCTGCCTATAAGAGTGCCGATGTTCCAAGATCCGTCGCAAGGTAAAAATGTGGTCAACGCACCCTCGACCGGATCGGAATCCTGCCTGTTATTCACGTGACAAATGCCTGCAACCTCAGATGCTGAGCAATGCAGAGATAGTACCTCATGAGATGCACTTGTCATTAGTTTGGTTTCCAATCCCATCCACCGGCGGATCTTGGAACACAGAAAGTTAGATTTAAACTCCTCAGCTGAACTGGCACACGGAAATACAGTTCTTTCATTAACGTAGTATACATGTACCGTGATACGCCACGTATTTCAGCCAATAGACGTTCAGTACAACTACGAATCAGGAAAATGGCTTTCTGCTATTCTCAGATGAGAGAGCTCGTCCCACCTGTTCCGGTGGTTTGACCAAGTGGTACTCACGATCTTTGTGCGGGCTTTAAGTCAACTTCCTTCAACTTATTGACGATCGTCGTGATATTCAGAGCCAAATGGAACCGGGCGACGCTCGTTTATAAGGTTTATCGACGTGACAAATTCATTTCTGTCGCAACTGAACAGCTCCTTTGGAACACACCTCCTCCCCACAAGTTCCCGTAGCTGCTGCGATTTGTTCCCAGTGTTCGTTAGATTCTCTTAAGTGAGCTGAACCGGGTTTCTTGTTCACTGATACTTCCTGATAAGCTTTGTTCACATTCTCTTCACTTGAATGCTAGTTATTTGTTTACATTTACGAGTTTGTGACCTCAGGAGAGAATGACAAGAAAACGGGCACGCACAACAGCATGGCCCGAGTCCAGGTGGTTGCTCCAAAATATACGACATTCTTTAACAAATTGGCGCCACCTGTGACCGGCCGCTATATGATAGAGTTGTGTCCACGGCTGAGAAGCACACGGAGGTCTCCATGTAACACAGTGTTCTTCCTGTGTTGAAATGCGGTGCTCGAAATATAGAGACCATGGGATGCACACAGCTGCAGCAGTCTGTCGCCATTGTCAGTGCGTTCATCAAACATAACTTCCAGCCGCCTCTCTGGAGAAAGACGACCAGGCTGAGTTTTCAAGTTGCGAGCTAGTATGATGATTTCAGTGTTTAATCGACTTCACTAGGTCGACAAGAGCATCGTAGAACGCATCTTTGGTAACATCCAAACATCTGTCTGCTGGGACCTGCGCCGATATAACAGATACCACAGCATAACATAACGTAACCTTGAAATGTGTACACTTCGCAAACAATCAGTCTTTAACTGAAGATGAAAGATAGTTGCAAAACAGTTTTATTTTCCTTTCATTATCATACATCATTAATTACCCGTAGATCGCAGACACATCCGCTAAGAAAACCCGATCAGCTGCCCCCTCATTAATATCTCTAGTGTTATGGGCTCCGATTTCATTCTTCTTACACTCGCGTTGTTCGTTACACAACTTTCTAAATACACGAATTATCCATCAACCTCCATATCTTTTTTATCCAGTCTGTTATCGCAGTCTTTGGATAAGCGCTGGCATCTTTGAATTGGAAAGTACATCCTAAAGAACTGAACGGAAAGAAGATATTATTTAACAATGTCTGTGTTTCCCGTTACTTGTCAAATAGCCTTACTTTATTCCCAGCATAAACTGGATTAATAACTCTCTCATCTTGTTGGACCTCAATGCTTTGATTCTGCGAGTATCGTCATACTGGGCATTCTTGACAAACGCAACTTCCAGCCGGTTACAGTATGACTGTCTGTGGTTGTACTGGTATTGGTTGAAGCCAAGCTGCGGTCCACACGATCATCGTCATCAATGGTGATGGAAACACTCATCCAGCCACTAATTATTACTCCACACTTCACATTTGATTGATTGACAGCCTATTGTTCCCTTTCTAATTTTTACGAACATCAGTGCCCGTTGCACAGCAGCAGCTCTGGTTGTCAGATGTATCATTAAGCAGAAAGACACTGCATAACTATCCCGATCTCAACGACCGCGAAACAGTAAAATGCAGGTTGGTCGCAGTGCAGCGAAAAGTTGTTCAATAAATCAAGATCTTTGTTGTCCACACCGCACGTTCTCGTATCGCTCGCGCTTGTAAACCGGGATTCCAATCCACAGTGTAGCAGAGTTTTATCTAAACTTGTGCACCTTTGCCCAGTTCTGTTCGTTTGACTGATTTTGACTCGTGGATTTTTGCTTGTCATTTGTCGCTCGTTGGGCCGATTCCCTCTGGTGTTGACTCGTTTTGTCTTTGTTATTGTCCGTGATCCACGTGCTGTGGGCTTTAACTGTATCCAAAAGTTGCGTTGATGTGATTTCACTAACGTTAGAGTGATCGCATCTCCGACTCAGTCATCTGTCACCGTAAAACTAAACGGCGTTACTGGTACAACGGTTATCGCGTAACTAAATACAAACTTCGATTCGTTCCGAGTCCTGAGAAAGTAGCAACTGTACAATGGAACAAGACGAAATTGATTATCAACGTGAGAGACAGACAATTACGACCTATCCAAAGCGAGCATTCAACCGAATGATGACAGTGATTCGATCTCGATTGTGGATGAAAGAACCAATGGAGTTCACCTCATGTATCCAGTCAATTGAGTTCGTTACATATGTCATACGGCTTGAACGAAGAGCGCACGATATTCAGTGGAAATTTAGGGTGGATGCGAAACTGAACCCAGCACAATGAAAAGCTCATTGATTACAGTTTTAAGCGTAAGTTGGGAATGGACTAGGAGGTTTTTTTCGTTTTCTTAGGTAAGTCCATACAGTCGGATGGTTTTTGTGTTCATATTACAGCGGTATTATTGGACCGTCATAATAATGTGGATGAATCAAGGTTACTCTGATTGCCTCGTCGAGTGGGATCTAAAGGTGTTTCCCGATTTAGCACCTCGCTGTTACTTCAATAATTGGTTTTGGAAGGGTTTCGCAGCCAATATCACACCTGTGACGTGTTCTTTCTTTGACAATTTCAGCCATGAACGTAATTGTTGACCCTTACCAATTCCGGTACTTGCGTGCACACGTTTGTTTTGGTTTTTTATCGTCTTGCACTCCTCAGTATTCTGAGCTAATTGAGTCGGTGTTTTTCCTGTAGCTATAATTAATCGTTGTTTACAGTCTCTTTTTAAACTACTATGCAGTGTGGAAATTTATGTATAGCTGGTGTTATCAGACTGTTATGGCAATATCACATTGCTTGTCTTATAACCTGCCGACTTTTTTGACTCTTCAGTGTTCCCCGAACACAGAATCAATAGATGTACCAATTTCAGCATTATCGCCGATCTCTTCGCCGGATGCCTCTCCGAACCGTCCACCAATGCTTCCTGTTTCGACCCCGTCCTGCACCAGTCAGGTTTTGTCAAATGCTCTAATCCAACCATCCATGTATTCCGGCGCTCCGAGTTCACTTCCTGATAACTGCGGTAGTAGCAGTTTGTGTCGGCTGCCCCCTGTCGGTCTGGATATGTTGCTCCCTCGTGCTGGGCACATTGTGGCAGTTTCTCCAGGCCTAATCTGTCCTGTCTCATTGTTCGGATTGATGCATTTGGATGAGACTGCACCCTGGCGTCATGGCCCTTTAACACGACTTCCGGTAAGCTGATCGTTGAACGTTTTTTGTTTGTTAATTCCTCTGTTGTTTCCTTGATGTTCTTAGCTCCTTGAGTGTACTGGATGACAATGCAGTTTCATCACATTTTTGGGAACGCATATTGTGTTTATAAATTCGGCATCCTCACACGTCGGTTGCTCTGAATATTGCCGTTCCGTTGTTTCATGTTTGGTTCGGCTTCACTACGGCAGCTGTAAGAAACTTGGGTTCTTTAATATGTGTTGGAAATTCATGAAAAACGAACAACTTGACCGAAGTATTTCTCTGTTTCATAAGGCAAAGAAAGTCACAGTAACTGCAATTGCTTATTGTTACCAAGTGATTCATTTATTCTGTTTTTCATCCATTTTTGATGCAAGCTGCCGGTACAATGTTCAACATGTTTTACCATAAGGGACCTACTGGTTGTGAAGCATGCAGTGTAAGTTAGCAGTGCTCTTCAGCTTATTGTGATCATATCCAGACAAGTTGGATAACATGATCGTTGCATCCGCCACATGCTTGTCTGTCCAGTATAAAGACCGAGTGACAGTAAGCTTAGTTTTAACGTACAGTGATCCTCTCTCTAAGGATTTACCGCTTTTTGAGAGATCCTCCAACCTCCAGCGGCAACTCCACAAACTAATCAGTCCCCTGAATAACGTCTAATTTTGGTTGATGTTTGCGACTGCCACCAACAGTACAGCTTCAATTGTTGTGATATAGAATGACACACCAGTTGGACCACCTTTGACGCCGGAATACACACACTTACAATTGGAGATCTATATGATCGCGTAGTCCTTAACCCGGCTAATAAAACCTGCCGACTTTAGTCAGTGAAACAGTTGGGTTTTGTAATTCATGATCACGTCATTGTTTGACCTCGTAACTCCTCCGTTATTGCTTCCTGTTCGTGGAGTTATCAATTGGAGTGAACAGAGCTTCTCTGTTTTTTCCCTTCTTAGCGATTGGGCAAGCTGAACGCTGTTTACTCAAGATTGTGGATGGGCGTTTACATATGATTATTCGGTCATTCCTGTTGCATGACTATCGACGCTTTAGCCAACAAGTTAGTCTCACGAACACAGTAGCCGGGATGCAAACCCCGACCCGGACGAGGATGCACATCACTCGTGAACTCTTATGGGGACGAGATTTGAGTCTAGTGCTTTCTGTCGGAGTAGGGTAACCGAAAGACTTACGTGATTGCGAAGACTGCGATCAAATTTGGGTATTGTTCAGTCTGAAATAATCTCAATCCGCTAATTTTAGTCATCAAAATTGCTTTCGCTTGTCGGTCACCATTTAGGATCTGGTAGAATTTTGATGAATCGAATGAACCAGTGAGACTCACTTGAGATACAGGGATAGATGATCGGCATTCAGCAAAGGTAATGTTAATTATCCGTACCGTGAAGCGAACGCATGCAGGTAAGAGTGTTGTAGGCCCAGGATAAGGGTAACTCACCGTTTGCATTTGTTTCAATAGTGCCGGCAGAGCACTGTTAACTATCTTTGCTCATTTCTTCGATCCGCCGATATATATGGGTGTTTTTCTGTTCAAAATAACCGAATTGACAAGCTGACTCAGACTAACGTTTACTGGAGGTGGTCATTGAATACAACATTTTGGATGACCTATACGATGTCGAATTAATTATCTAGTTCAGCACACCCAGCCGTGAACGTTGTGAACATTTAATTCCTTTCGCATTCACTAAGGTCAGACCTGGTTGTTACTTTACAAGTAATAATATGTACTCTTTCCCACCTATATACTGTTTACATGGCTTGATGTGGACAGTTTTTGCATGGTTTTAGCACTGAATATCTCGTAATTTGCAGTGGTTAATTTATTTCATGAGTTTTAACATTTTCGGTAATCAGACGGAGAGTAGGTGATGCTGTTGGCATTTTATCTCGATTCTTCTCTAGCAAACAACAATATTAGTGGATATCAACAGGCGAAAAAAGTGGACTGCTGTTATTTCGGATTCATGAAAGTTTGCAAACATTTATTCATGATCAGATAATGTTGGTCTGAGTTGACTGATTTTAATTACATCAGCAAAACGCAAGGGTTGTTTGATATGACGCAGTTCAGTTCAGCCGAGATACATTTGGCGGTTCAAAGTTTCTATTACTGTTTTCCGGTATGCCTACAGTTCGTGACCAGTGTCGTTCGCTTATTTTGAACGTCATCTGGGAGCTACTAGCGCTATCTATATTATTTTGCTAACCAACACTGATTAATTCATAGATCGCTTTTTAGAACATTGCCTAAGTTAATTTGTTGTGCTTTGGTTGTTCGATTCTGTTCTATGGGTTCACACGGAAGGAATTAAGTAACGTAAGTTACCATTTCACTGAGTTAGATGGTCCTTCAATGGAGATTATAGACATCATAAGACTACGGTCGTACGAGGAAAATAACAGTGCGTATTCCCGACACACAACAAGCTATTGAACCAATGCTGGAACGTACGGAACACGACGAATCATCAAATCAATTGGTGACTGCAGAACAACAGTGGGTTTTGCTTGGAGTTCTTTAGTTAGCTAAATAATCGTCTAATAACAGACTGTAATACTGACGTTCGTCATCCTTGTTGAAAAGTCGCTACCTTCCGGAACGAATCAAAAGCAGTCCTTGTGGCACAAAGCAAATATCAGTTTATTGAGTTTCTATTGGTTATTTTATAGACAAGATGCATCAGTAAAATGAAGAATTACAATTGGTGCTGACGCTTTGGCTTTCCTATTGGTCGGCTCGGCTCCGCTTGTAGCTCGTTTGTTTTAACGCGTGACGCACTTAAACAACTTGTTTTACTCCGATGCTCGTTATAACAAAATCCGATGCTGGAGCAGCGTGCCATCCTGATTGGTCACCGCGCTGACATACCAGTCTGTTCGCGTTGTCGACACTGATTGGCCGTAGCCTTCTGCGAATCACTGGTTGACTTCGTATCGATGCGTTTGTCCAATCCAATCCATTTTCAATCCTTAGCAGGTAAGTCTACTAACATTACCGTCCCTCATGTACCCGCATCTTTAGTTTCAGGGTGAACACTTGCTTATTAGCCTTGTTGAGTCGGTGGACATTTGTGGTATGGTAAGCTTAGCAATCTCACCACTTACACTTACATAAACCTTACTTTGATGTCCTAATTCAAGAGAGTAATCGGTGTGGGTTGTGTTGCTAACAAAGTTTTGTGGTTTGACAGTTTCCACGTGACCGGTTTTGTTGCACAATCGTTCTCGTTCTACGAGGTCCTCTGGGATATCTTTTTAGATTAATGTTGGAAATCGTTGGTCCAGGTCATTACAGTTCAGGAAGTTGTCTGCTGCTTTGTGGACTTAAGATCTTATGCCAGCGACGGTTAGAATGTGGAAATTAAACTTGAGGCACATATTTCTTGTGACATAAAAGTATTCTTCAATGCAGAGACTATACAGAATCATCTAAATTTAGATGTGACGTGTATCAGATCACCATCTTGAGTAGTTTTACTTTACTTTTGCAAAAGTTGACCTAGAATGTTTAATGCCTATTTAGTTTTTTTTGTCCATCGATGTGTGGGTTCAGTCGCACGCATCGAATTGCATCAGTAACTAAGCCGTTGTAGCGAAAAGGCGTCCAATAAAGCACAATCTTTATTGTCCAACTCGCTGGTTGCCATGCTACGCGCGCGCTCGCGTTTATGAATCAGAATTCCGGTCCACAACAACCCGGTTTCCGCTCACACGTCGTGTGCACTTCTGCCCGGTTTGTGTGTGTGACCGACGCCTTCTGTCGGGGGTTTTCCGCCTGCCATTCCTCGTCCGTTAGTCCGATCTTGTTGAGCGATAGCTCGTCCGGTCGCTCGTGTTGTCCGCAATCTATCCACTGTGGGCTTTGACCGTATTCCACGGCCGTGTCGAGATATTCCTCCGAGTGTTGGAATAATCGCGCCCCGATCTGGTCGTCCATCCCATTTTGCCTGCCATGTCTCGCCCGTTGGTCCGATCCAGTTGAGCGATGACTCATCCGGTCGCCCACGCTGTCCCCGATCCGCTCGCTGTGGGCTTTTGGACGTACCTCCCCCGCGTTGAGGTATTCCGCCAAGTGTTGGAATACTCGCACCTCCGGCTTGATAATCCACCACACAATGTGAAATAAAAGACACGTTTTTAGTTATAAGAACCGAAGCGGTTCACTTACTCACATCCTCGAGGTGCATTTGTGTTGATGATTGTTTCAGATATCGGAAGTGCTAACCCATCAAAATTTTCACACCGTGTACACATACATGCCTAGCATCTAGTTGGCTGACATAGGGTACTAAGTGGACATTTGATGAATTACCGAGAAGCAACAAGGACAATCCCTAACAAGTTGGGAACTGTGGGTCGTGTTTGTCCCTCGTGGTATAGGCCTCTTGATCCATCTAGCCACTTATTAGTGATCTTCGAGGAATTGACAACTAATAAGGTCTCCTGACGTGAAATTTGTAATCGTTTAACTGAATTATTCGTGAAGAAGATATAAGTAATGGTGATAATTGAACAGGTAGAAGCGGTTACACAGCTGCTCTCATTTGGTAGCTGTTTGTGAAGTATATGCATTTCAACGTTGCCGGCTTACGTTTAATCTTGTTGTCTGAAGTAAAGACGACCCTTTCATCTCTTTTGTTTCTCAATCAAGGCCGTCCTCTTTTCTTGGTTTTATTGCGGCTAAGTATCAATTAATGTATTCTTAATTGTGACGATGCTGAGCAATGGGAACGGATTCCGTTAACTTCTTTGCTAAGTTAGATTATTTTGGTGTGTCCCCTACCGATGTGTAGAGTACCAGTGAGTAGCCAGAAGTATTTCCTCTTTCAGTTTCCGCCAAAACAATATTTAACGCTTTCTGAGATACATGGATCCTTTTCTTGTAGATAATGTGACTGGTGAGATTACAGTAGTTTCCGTCCGTTTGCTGCTGCCAATTTCTCCTGTTATGGCGGAAGTGGACTTGCGTGTGCATGTTAGCGAAAGCGATTAGCCTTCTCGTAAATGACAGCTTGCTATTGCGTTGTTGTCCTCACTACGCGAGGGTTGTCAGCGTAACAACGCCATCTCGTAGGCTTGTGATCAAGTGGGGTCACATGAGTGCAAGCACCACGTGTTCGGAGCGACCTTGAGAATACAACTGAACATGCTGATCTATCAGGCGTATGTGAAACGAAAAATATGAATTTATTATCGAAGATGTTAGACAGCCGCCTAACTGTCGATGTGGAACTTGAGAATATGCTAGACTATTCGAATGTCGATGTTATGTGATATGCATACTGGTCACACAAAATATGGCCTGTCCGTTTCGCTTGGTAGGCACACCCGATATTGGATCCATTCAGTCGGCTCCCTTCAGATTCGCATTTTGATCGAACTCTCTTGCCCTTTTTGTTGTGTGAATGGTTTTATGTTGGGTCAGGCCTCTGCGTCTCGGCAGTACAGCTGAGCTTGGAGTTGCACAGTCGTTCATATTTGAATCGGATTCGGTGCCACAGGAACAGTCCTGATGATCGATGGGTTTGGCGAGATGACTGACTCGTGATTCCAAGTGTCAGCAACGAAAATTCTAAAGTGCTAAGTCATTTGTGTTTCGAGCGTGTGAATTTGGGCACAGGATTGCCGCTTTTTCGAACTCTTCTGAGCCACATGAGTGCAATGAATATTACGCTGTCGTGGTAATCGAGTATGAAATGTGAAAGATCTAGAAAGTGAAGGAGGTTTATCACTGAAAGGAAATAGCGACACTTACTTCCCCGTTTACTTAGGGCGAATTCGTGAGGTCTAGTTTCTGTTCCGGTGCAGATTCCGTACTTTTCTGAACTGTGGACTAATTTGTCTAAGTTCAAACTTCACACGCGAGACGGTGGCATACAAAGCTCATCCACATTCAACAAACTCTTGTTCTACCTGTTTTTAAAATGCTATGTGCATTTAAAATGTGCGATGTCACTTGCAGTGCGAGATGAATTTAGTCGATGTTACTCAGAAACATAGGTAATTATGAGGTTCAATTAAAATGTGTCGCAAAGACATTTATTAATTTTTGTTAGGAATTTAGTCGACTGGCTTTAGTAACGGAGCTACGATATTTCACCTTGATCGGAAGTAACGGTTTTGTGATATTCGACAGGTTCGCCCGCAGCTGAGAAGCTTAGTTGTTCAGCGGATTCGTGAACATCACCCCCATCTGGCTGGCTAAAGGCGAGGTGTAGTCAATTTTGAATGCAATTCTGGTGCACCTCATTGACTCAGGGCACCAAGTCTCATCGGAAGCAGCTTTCAAGCCCATTTACCGCCTGCCCAGCCGTCACTTCAAGGGAGTCAAAGTTCGTATTTTGGCCACCGCTGAAACGACTAGAATTCGGTTGCGCAACCGACAGTTGTGCGCCCAGAAGAAATCCGTCCAGGCCGTACAGTTGCCATGGTCCTCCGTTACCGATTTGACACCTCCGGAGGTCAATTAAGTCATCTGATTGCTCTACGATTCAGAATCGTTTGACGTAATTATGCGAAAAATTGCTATTGATCTTGCTCGCCTGACAATCATGATGATATAAAGTGTTATCAAACTGGTCCGATGATGATCTATTAACGACTCAAGAACGACAACACCTGGAGCACTGTACGCAGGACGGATAACAAAAACACAGCGCGAATAAACAAGCATATACGATAGGAGGCACAACAAACAAAAATGGCGCAAGTTCAAGATGGAGACCAGTGAATGCAACAGACCATGACCAACCTGAAACGTCCAGCACAAGTGCGGCAAATTTAAAAACCGATAGAACGCATCATTTATTATTATGAGTAGAACGAATTCGAGCTTTCAGATCAATCAAGGTTCTTGTGGTCGGCCGACAAATGGGAAACTACCGGCAACCTGGCATAATCGGAGTTAACTACGTAAAGAAAGTGGCGAATGTGATGGGTGAACAGGTCGGAAACGCAATTATTTCAACAGTCTCAATATGGTGGTGAAAGACGATTAAAATCCACGGCGAATGGATCAGGGACAACACGGGAGATTGAACAAACCACCACAGAACAAAATCAGGTCAACAGACGAAAAATAACAGGCGAAAAGCCATGACAACTAACGGTGAACAAACACACAGAACCAAGCAGAACTGTACAGAACATTTAAATAGAAACCTTGCTGCGTTCTGGACTGGGACACCTATCCCAAAACGTGAGGGCACAAGTGGCGTGGGACCGTGCGGATTGGATAATGAAGATTCTGTTTCATTGAACGACTTTTCGTTGCAATATCAGTTAGTAGGAATATACAGACAATAGCTAAATCAAGTTAAACGGAAAACCCTAAATCAACAGACGGATAAAAGTTAGCGAACGGTCGTTCTTGTGTGTAAGTAGGCAGCCGCAGAAATTTCAATGCGAAGCCATGGAATTCATCAAAAAGTCGCCTTCTACCGTTCTGTGCAGAACTAACACGTCAACAACAGAAGATATACATCCATAGCTTTATGCATAAACATCCAACGTAGTCAACTGAGAAACTACAATGTCCCCATGTCAACTCGAGACGCCACACACATGGTCAAGTCAAAGAAGCCGGTGAACTTGGCGGACGCAGCTGCGGGCGAACCTGTCGAATATCACAAAACCGTTACTTCCGACCAAGG
>LOND01028766.1:31874-42512 GCA_014220965.1 Paragonimus kellicotti | reverse complement strand
AGCAAGTCACTTACTTAAAACACTCGCACCGACAGAAAGCCATTGCACGAACGAGAGATAGTTGATCAGAAGGGTCAAATCTGGCAGAAGCAGCATGAGCAAACTGAGAATGGCAGTCAGAAGGATGGCTGGAATAGGAGTGAGCCGCTTCAGATGTATCATAGATAGAAGTGGTGGCAACTGCCCTTCGCGGGCACCCACGAAGTTTAGTCTGGTACAGAGAAAACAATATGAAATTAACGAGTATAGTTTTGACATTTGACTCCTTCGGTTCAGTAGACAGTAACAAAAACTGGATGCATATGCATGTAAGCCTGTTTGCATATGTTGCAGTAGTTTAAATCATAACTTCGAGGAAAGAAACCTAAGCGTGGTGTGACATGTAGTCAACGATGATCCTCTGGTCAGAGCCGAAAAGTAATGCATGTGGAACAATATACTGATAAGTATCAGACTGACAAAAGATTGGGGATGTGATGATCACTTGGTCATCCTGCTCAGGTGTACAACTTGGTTAGCAAAATCAAGCATGTAGGAGAACCGATTAAACGAATAGAACTTAAGTAAATTACACGTCCCACAAAGGATGATTCCATCCAAAAAACATGAAATCCAGTTCTTTGGACTACAACATATTGTTCGGAAGGCTCGGGCAACGGGTTGTCTCGCTTTGTTGATATAAAAGATTGGGGATGTGATGATCACTTGGTCATCCTGCTCAGGTGTACAACTTGGTTAGCAAAATCAAGCATGTAGGAGAACCGATTAAACGAATAGAACTTAAGTAAATTACACGTCCCACAAAGGATGATTCCATCCAAAAAACATGAAATCCAGTTCTTTGGACTACAACATATTGTTCGGAAGGCTCGGGCAACGGGTTGTCTCGCTTTGTTGATATAAAAACACACGAGTTGAGTGCACATGCAACGTTTCAGTGGGATTTCGAAAATATGGCGTACGTAATTATCAGATGTGAAGCAAATACATGTATACTCAGTAAGTAATCCAATCAGTACATGATGCACACACCATGGTATATAAGTACGCGAAACATTTAAATAAAACATTTCATATATACTTAAAAACCACTTAAATGACTTTTAGCTAGTATAGTACACAGAAATGCAAAATAGCCAATGGAATATTATTAATCAATGCATGACGCACAACGATCAAGGAACGGCATGCGTTTTGCATGAGCACATTTTAGTTGGTCTAACGTGCTCAGGTTGAAGGTGATTTTGAGGAATGAATGTCGAAAATGCACATTTGAGGAGATTGTTTGCAGTCAAATAAGCGGGCAGTGTTTACGCCGACTGTTGTTGTTGGTGAATGGAGAGCCATTCTAACGAATTGTGTACCTTGTGGGCAACAGGAAGCCTGACTTCAAAACAGCTATGGGAACTGATAACAATAATTCTGACGCAAGTTTTGTGAGGAAGCAATAACTTGAATTTTGATGGGCTTCAGAGCGAGGGTAAAATCAGGCTAACTATCGAAACAATTTCATCAAAACAACCTAATCAGGTCATCGGTGACGGCTGACGAAATATTTCATCAACAAACACTGGCGTGCAGGTTGAACCAACCAGGAGGAGGCGTGAAGGTGCGTGTGGGTATCGTGCTAGCTAGTGCAACGGCTATGGAATTGATTCAACTTGGCGACTTACTCGCGAAGCGACCGGAGCAACCGGACATTGGTTCAACTTATAAATGGCCATATTTGGCAACTATTTCATGCTATATATTTACATGCATTTCATTCATTTGTCGAACTTGAAGTAGGCATTACAGTGTGTTTCTCCGCAGTCGTGTTCTTCCTGACTCCGCGCTAGTAGACTGGGTGAAGCCGCACAGCAGGGATCCGGGTATAGCATCCAAGCCGGGATAGAACGTTTGGCAGAGCAGGGACGCGGTATATCACAAACAAATATGTGAAAAGAAATGACCCCACGACGGGATGCTTTATTCTCTGATGGTTCATTAAGCCTAACGTCTCAGCAGATCAGACGGATGTGGAGCTCACGGTTATCTTCCTTTCTTGAAACCGGAAAGCATATACAACCTCATGGACCTATGTTTGTCGACATACTTCGAATTCAATGGTCAAGTCTACGAACAACTTAAAGGAACTCCAATGGGTTCGCCCATATCCGGATTCATCGCAGAGGCGGTCATGCAGAGGTTAGAGAATATCGCGCTACCAGTGATCAAGCCCAAACTCTGGATACGATACGTTGACGTAATTCTTAAACGTTCAGACTGCTCAACAACGTTTTCAACGATATTAAATTTACGATGGAGATTGAAACTGACAACCAGCTACCGTTCTTGGATGTACTAATCAGCCGCAAACCTGATGGAACCCTGGAGACTTCAGTTTACCGAAAAGAAACACACACGGACCAATTGCTTAGTTTTCACAGCAACCACCCAGTATGCCATAAAAGGAGCTGCATTCGAACTCTGTTCAAACGAGCTGAAACACACTGCAGCACCGCAGAGCTCCGAAGAAAGGAAGAAAACTACTTGTACCGAGTACTTCTTCGCAACGGATACCCACGAAATTTCATCAGACGGTGCTTACTGCAGAAAGAAAGAGATCCGAACTCTACCGAAACATCAACAAAACGAATTGTACTACCATACATCAAGACTGTATCGGAAATGACAGCAAGACTTCTGAGACCACATGGTATTACGCTAGCACACAAAGCCAACGGCAACACTACGAAGAATACTATCAAAACCGAAAGAAAAACTCAGACCCGCCGACAGAAGAAACGTCATTTACAAAATCCAATGCAATGACTGTGGACAACACTACGTCGGCCAAACCGGACGGAAGTTATCAACACGAATACATGAACACGAATTAGCCATCAAGAGACACGATCAATTTTTTGATCTCCGTCCACGAAGATGAAACTGGACACACCTTCAACTTGAATACCGCAGAAGTCCTTATTCAGGCCAACACCAGACATGCAAGAGAATTTCTCGAGGCTTGGTATTCATCGGCCGGGTCAATAAACAAACACATCGAGCTGGACAAAATCTATGAACCAATGCGAACCAAGGATTTGAAGAGATGTAGACACCATCAAGCCCAAATGCCGGTGAATCTGAACGAGCAACTTGAACGGATCAGACCACAGTCGGAACTGGCCAATGCATAACCAATCGGATGGGATTCCAAAACAAATGACTTACTGGATAAATTTACGAGGACCAACCAATCAAATTCGGGGTCAAAGTTCGACAGCAACAAAAAAAGCCAATCAGACTCCAGGTCAAAGACTCAAGGACGACAGGAAATAACCAATCGGACATCGGGTCAAAGTTCAAATGCATCAAGAATCAACCAATGGTGAATCAGGTCAAAGGTCATGAACAACAGGAAGCGACCAACCAGAACTCAGGTCAGAAGGTCAACTCACTCTGCTATATAAGAGCAGGCATCCATCGCACTTCACCAACCTCCACGCTCAAAAACTATACGCTGAAAACACACGCACTGATGATGTCACCTCGTTTGGTGATGAAACGTTTGCAACCTAAATGCCAAGCTCGGCGAACATACCAATACCAAAACCATCAACCCGAGCTACGAACAACACCACCACTGTTCACAACTATTGAGTTGATCTTTAGTTCCGGAAGAACGGCACCAGTTCTGGTCCACTGACTTACGACATAGACCCTGGACAAAAGATTTGGGGTGAATACACTAACCACTGTCTCATCTTAGGCTGGGTGTTCCGGCAGCAGCTTTGACCAGCATGCAACCACGACACTCTGCTCTTCAGCTGACCTCATTTCATCAGTCCCTTCGTAATGTAAACCAGAATGCTTTATCCATTACATCTGGCAGGATGGGGGGATTAAAATATGTTGCTACTGGTCCCTTACATGTGCAACCAATTTAGCTCTGAAATCCTTACCTTCTTTATGGTTTCTCCACAGGATTCGGATTAGATATAGTAGAATGCCGCTACAGAGAACGTTGCCATAACGAATACAAACTTTCGGTTTCGAAATGTCGTCATAGTATAGAGCTAGTTTTCAATATAGAAATAACATCAATCAGTAAAGAAGTAACCATTACGCCTCGTTATCTCCCTGGCAAAGCAGCCTTACAACTACATCCTATCGTACAGTGAACGGTAGCAGCACTCCCTTGATAAACCACATCCTTTATGGTAAAGTCTATGCTTCATAATATTACCCATCTAGACCCTCAATACGTACATTCTATGTTTGGACCTTGAAATGACCAAGCTGTCACTCAAGTACAAGACCCCTTTAAGGAAGAACCGATACGCATTTCAGAAAGGAAACTAGACAACCTACTGAACTGACGGCACTAGACTATCTTTTCTATTATGGTTGCATTTTTCCTGTGGCACACGCCAACGACAATTTTGCAATTCACTTTCCTGATACATTCGGTTGATTAACTGGTGAACGGATGTACACTTCAACGTTCCGACCTTATACATGCTATTTCCTCTTAGTGTGCCCAAATTTGATTCGATCGACTACACCTTTGAAGCAATATCTAGCGGTATCCAGATTCTATGGATATACCACACCGTGCATGGACGACAACTCGGGAGACCTCCTCGTTGTTCATCCCGCATAATCACGCGTGCAAAAACGTGCATTGTCAACCACAACACAACTTACGGTGATATTCGAAGGTGCGTTTCATGCTCTTTTCAACAGTGCTGCCATTCTTCTGGTCGGATAAGAGGAGTCCTCTGACCGGACAATTAACCTAGACCACAAGTGCAAAACCTGGAAGCCCGCGAAAAACTCCAAACGAAAACCTACACAGATTTCATTCTGCGCAGGCTCGTGCTTTCGACCCACTAATCGATCGACATCCCACTGGTTCGTCATCGCGCGGCCACGCCGGAGACAACCTAGAGAACGCGTCAGTAACCTCATCAACCACTGACTAGTGCTCGGCCTAACGCCTACAATTCAGGCTCTGGTACTAGCGACAAGCCTGTAGTGCAACTGAAGCATTATCTCGAAGCCAATCAACCTAATGAGTTCGCTCGACACTTAAAGACCTCCTGCCTATTTGGGGTTATCAGTGTTCGCTTGTCGAAAAAAAGCCTCTTCGCACTAGACCCCATACCCTTACTTAGCCTCGGACGTAATCTACAGACAAATATCATAACGTTTTGACTCAACCTTTCATGCGATATCCACAAAAAGAACGCTACTCATTTTCGGTGACCTCTGGATTCATATGTTGTGCTATTTACCTTAATTCTTGTTGGCGACAGCGTGACTGACTGTTGAAACTTTGAGTACTCTTGAGTGCGCGACTTTTAATTATTTGTGATGTACCTGTGGTCAGCAGATTACTACGGTATGACGACAGCTTAGTCGATCATGCCTTCAAAATGTGCAGTCTGTGATAAACAGCTACACGGAAAAGCTTGACTTTTAACCTCTTTTGTGCAAGTTTCAAGCTTGGTCAATTTATGGACTGGTTGAGCCTTTGGTCTACAAAACTTTAAAAAAAAACCTATCCGATAAAATGTGTCCAACGTGTGTATAATTACTGTGAACTCAGAAGAGGGACAAATTGCGTTACAAAGCCTGTTACACAGTAAGTGTCACATTTGTCGCCTCATCGAAAATGCACTGCATATTTCACTTTGATTTAAGGAACTTGCTAACACAACTCCTAGTCAGAAGTGTTGAAAGACCAACCGAGGTGTGTGAGGGTGTGGGGATCCTTAACGGTCTCTTCCAAAACTGACAGATCACTGTTCACTCAACCGAACCATCATGGTGAACACATCACCACAACTTCAGTGAACTTGTCCATATATGTCCTGTTGAGGTCATCATGTACGTGCTCAGTTCAGTTAGATGTATTCACTATGCGACGACTCCCGACGTTGCTAACCTTTTGTTCCACATTTCGAGGGATAATGTGAACTGTAAAAGCGGCCGAATTTAAGTGATCTAGGTCTGAGAAAACGCCTGAAATAGGACGCCCGACATGGTCAGCGGTTTGAACACTATGGACAACGTTGATGTCGGTCATTCATAGTCTCACCCGAATGAATCACTTCTTGTAACTAGGCTGATTACTTTCTGTCGCACAAACCACGACTTTACTCCACACTAATTTTTCCCCTAGAATTTTGTCCTTACGATTTCATACGCTTTGTCTAATCCCCTAGTTTTCCTGACTTCTGATGAAATATCACCTTTGATTACCAGCTTCCAAACGTCGCGTGCGCACCTCAGCATCATCATCATCATCATCAGAGACAGCAATACATCGGTGGTTCACACTGATGCTTGACTGCCACACAACCACGAAGAACAAAGAAGAAGAAGAAAAAAGACTTATATAGGAAGAAAGAAGAAAATAGAGGAGGGGAAGTGGACCTAACTACTAAAAATAGCTACGTCTATATTCAAACATACAACATCAAGGCGCCTACACCTTGCAAACAAACAACCGAGCTGTGAGTGAAAGTAAGGCGTCATCAGCGAGACAGCTTCCTTACGGCTTTCACTGCCCCGCATCATTAAAGTGCACTCACTTCACAGACAACTCGGCCAAACAACGACAGCATTCACGCCACTGAGCTCGATTAGCCGCCATCTCACCTAATGTCTCAAGCCACCGACTCTGTGAGTCGCGAGGGCCCCAGCCCGGGAGACGAGCCCGACCTACAGTGACCAACCCCTTCGTAAACGATTTCATTTGTCTACGCCAGGTCATCATCTGTCCACCTTGCGCCAGTCAGCCGCAGCGTCCGCAAACAGTGCTCGGTGTGGCAAACGGCTAGCTGGCATCCTTAGTACATGACCCAACCATCTAAGTCTGTGCAAATGTAGCGACTGAACAAAAGAACTCGTTTGACAATCAGTGCCAAACACCCGCTTCCTAACCTCCTCGTTGCTTACTCGCTGGTGCCACCCGATACGAGCGATTGAACGCAGACATCGGTGGTCAAATACCTGGAGACGGTTCACGTCCTCTACCCTGAGTGGCCAGGTTTCGCTGCCGTAAAGTAATACGGCCCTCACTGTTGTTTGATATACACGACCCTTAAGCTTTAGGGAATACCTCTCTGTCGCCATAGGTGTCTTAGATTAGCGAACACCACCCTAGCCTTGGAAATACGCGCTTCTATTTCATTCCCTACACCTCCGACGCCACCACTGATGCAGCTTCCCAGGTATACAAACCGGTCAACAATCTCCATGACTTCATTATCTAACATTAAATCTACGTGACTACAGCAATCTTGCAGAAGCACTTTGCATTTTGAGGCTGCAAAGCGCATTCCGAAGTACTTAGCAGAACGCGAAATAGCGTCCAGTGTTGTTTGTGCCGTTTGAAAGTTGTCAAACAGCAATACCTTATCGTCAGCATAATCAAGATCAGTCAGTCTTTCACCAGGTAGGAGGTCCACGCCGGCATCATTTGAGTGCCGCAGACAGTCCTCCATTATTTCGTCTATGACGAAATTGACACCTCATATAAACGACGCGTATGATCTGAGGTTTAAATCTTCTTCAAATTAAACAGTTACTATGTATGGGCTCTGCCAACTGGTGCGTTTGACAAACGGGCATATAAACAAACTACTAATCAGAGACATTGATGTATCTTCCAATCTGCACATTCTCTATTTCTACGTAAGAGTCTTTGTTCAAACAGTCTACAATAAGTTTGGTTCCATGTACATACCTGTGTGTGTGCTGTTCCTTGTACCCGACAAACTAATGTATGGCTTCTGTGTGATGAAACTTGTCTGAATGGTAGACTGATTTGTTTTTAATTTTCTGCTCCCAACCACAATCTGTCAAGTTCCAGATTTAGTTCAAACCTATTTGACTCGGTGTCTAAAATGACTGACGTAATGTGATGTTCACCACAGCATTTTTCCATGTAGAGTAACCCACAACCTGTAGGCGAAGAAAATCATGTGCATGCGAAATAAAATTATAATAGAAAAAATTCAGCAGAACGTGGGTGAACCAATATTGTCAGCAGCAGGACAAGTACTGAGAAATACACATCCGCAAATGCGGATTCTGATGGTTGGAGACGGTGGTGGATTTTGTTTGTAGCTCGGGTTGAGGATTTTGGTATTGGTATGTTCGCCGAGCTTGGCATTTAGGTTGCAAACGTTTCATCACCAAACGAGGTGACATCATCAGTGCGTAAGTGTTTCAGCGTATAGTTTTGACCAACCTTCACGCTCAAAGCTTATACGCTGAAACACTTACGCACTGATGATGTCACCTCGTTTGGTGATGAAACGTTTGCAACCTAAATGCCAAGCTCGGCGAACATACCAATACCCAAATGACATCTACCTATCTAGAATTAGGTTGTCGTCATCTCGTGGACCGCTAGATAGGAAAACGAGATGTTACGGGAGTCATTTTCCTTTCATATGTAACTAACCAGTAGCCACTCTGTAGAAAGAAGATATAATATTGGTGTCGGTGCTCTGCTTCATTATGAAGACCATTTGGCCATAACGGCACTTTACTGTAATTGGAAACGATTAGTTCATCATTTAAACTTGGTTTGCTTTCAATCTTTCTTCTCCAGTGTATATCTGGTAAATAAAGGAATGTGACGGCTATTTAGTACGGTCGGAAAGGGTCAGTCAACGGCTCGGCAAAACACCGTGTAGTATGTTCAGTCCACTTATATTGAGCAAGTTGCACGCAAACGGTCACTGTTACATTCGCTGTCGACTGCACACTTTGATTGAAAAGCCGATTCATAGGCCAAACAGGACACACAGATGAAGAATATAAACGAACGATCACTGAGATTCCCCTCAATGCTAATTCAGATTGGCTGTTAATGTCATGTGCACAAGAAATAAGGCGTCCAATATGATGGTCGCACTCTGCGGTTCCTATTTAATCCACGTTTGAAAGTGCCAAAGCATACATGAGTTCTAGTACATTTTTATTTTATTGACTGGCGGAGACTGTCAAACTCACCTAAATTTGTGTTGTAAACCCTCGAAAAAATACGCTGGTTCGTCTAAGGAATAGTAATGTGCTTGATAGCAATCGAATTCTTCACGTCGTGATAAAGAAAATGGAAAATGTTCATCCGAGAATAACGCTACTGTTCCTGTTAATTACTTCCAAATCAAAGGAAAAGACGGGTTCAAAACACTACTTCGTTCCGCTCCAAAAACGTGTGCCACAATGGAGAAATTACAGGGTACTTATATGGTGCACAGCGACCTACAAACATTCTCGAATCAGAAAATCGAAGGACAGTTACCAAAAATAGTAGTTAAGGTCACTAAGCCACCAATGAGCATAGCGGAATAAAGGTCGAACAGGTAAAAAAAATAACAAGTTACCTCTCGACTGTTCTAAGCATTTCCGCTCATTCCGATTAGGTAAAATTGCTTTATTGAAGAAAGAGGTGGTTTCAGAAGGGAAAATGGACTTCACCAATACTTTAGCTGTTGTTACTTAGGATGAAGTCGGAAGGGGATATAATTTGTAATAAGTGTTGATAATGGACCAATGCATTTACGGTTGGCATGTTTAAAGTCATGACACTTTCAAACGTAGAAATGGTCGAGAAGGTGGATCTTTCGAGGCCAGTGAAATAGAAACTCTTTGCTTCCAGCTTGGTGTCCTGTGGACATCCTTGCGCACATGAGAACACTACCCATTATGGGAATTAAATCCAGGTACACTATACGTAAATTGCTGCCGACGAAGAATCTTTGAAATGTGTTAATCGAGTGAGTGATGAGACGATGCTAGTTAGCGTCAGATGGCCTGACTAGGCAAAGCACTTTTCACCTTGTGTCACCGTGATCGAAGACACTGTATGTGATGAGCTGGTTGTCGGACGTCTGCAATACAGTTCACACACACACACAAACAGACGTCGCAGAGTTCGAATGTATTGCAATAGTCTGATATTGTTTGAAGTGATTTGTTATACACGTGTTTGTGACAGATTGATCTCGTCAGTCTGACTGAACATCGATGGCAGTTTGGGTGATGAATCATTGGCCTCGTTCTTAAGTTTCTCCTGTTTGGTCTGCGAACGAGTGAATTGGCGTAGTGTGCGAGGTAAGCACATAATGACCTGTCGTAGCTAAGTGAAATCATTTACCAGAAAGGTTAACCACTGTAAGTCGGGTGAAGTACTTTGGGATTCTCAGAACAGATGGTCGAAGATCTCAGGAGAGATGGTAGCTAATCTGGCTGAGTGACTAGAGTGTTGCCACGTTTTGGCCGAGTGGTCTGTGAAGTAAATGAGATTAAGGGGGCAGAGCAATTGAATGCCGAAAACGAGCCAACTTGCTGATAATGCCCAACTTTCATATCGAAAACTTAGATTGCGTCGTTTATGTGATGTGTTCACGACGTTTGGAAGCTGGTAATCAAAGGTGATATTTCATCAGAAGTCAGGAAAAATAGGAGATTAGACAGGACGTATGAAATCGTAAGACAAAATTCTAGGGGAAAAATTAGTGTGGAGTAAAGTCGTGGTTTGTGCGACAGAAAGTAATCAGCCTAGTTACAAGAAGTGATTCATTCGGGTGGAACTATGGATGATTTAACGGTTTCGCGAATACAATAAAC
>LOND01028766.1:0-21009 GCA_014220965.1 Paragonimus kellicotti | reverse complement strand
ACAAATATCGGGACGGTCGTTTGTTCGATTGTTCTTATGTGAACTACCATTACATCACTTGTGTTTTCATCCCAGTGGTGTCATGCTATAAACTATCTTGTCGTGAGCAGTCAGGAAGGACCGTTTAAAAAGAGCCGATTAAGCATCGCAAAGCAGCTGAACGATAGATTCTGAAACTGTTCAGTCGATCGTTAACATATTATAACACTCGGTGCTTGGCCCATACAAACAGTTCGTTCAGGCTTTACAACTCCCTGACATACTTCTTCCCCACTCATATTCATATAAACAGTAAGTTATCGGTCACGTGAAGTAAACCCTTCTCGAGTACAAAACTGCAAAGTAGGATTCAGCTGCGAGTTGTTTTCGCTCGGTTATACAGTTTGGTTCTTTTAGCTTCCCTCATAATTGTATCGAACAGACGATGTAACAATTAGAAAAAGTGTGCCCATCAGTGTTTTGTTTAGCGGACAGAGTTGGTAACGAAACAGAATAACCAGGTGCAACCATAAAATTGAACCATCTAGAGCCCACATAAGGGCCCCGTCAATGTGCTTTGTTAGCTAAGGGCCTGAGATATTACGGTGGTAAAAGCAATGACCCTGATCTTGTTCACCAATCCACGAGGACGTCAAGACCGATGAAACCTATCCCAATACGGCATATGTCTATCAGGGAATCATCCTATGGCATCCTTCTGCTTGTTCAATGCTGAAAGGGACTTGGCTGTGAATGCTCTCGTGAGCACCGCTAAGGCTCCCCCAAACTAAATGCATGGTTTTACATTAGCGTATTCAGTACTGAAACAATAACAATAAGGGAGAGAATTTCTTTCTAACTCGTTGGAGCACGGCTAAACACACGGGGTTTCGAGTCATTGCAAAGATTGCAGGGCAACGAATTGCGAAGTCATCTTCAGTCCCCGTGGGCCGCAACAAGTCGAATGAACAGAGTATTTGTGCACGACTGGGTAACAGAAGTTTTTAAAATAACCCAAAATCTAGATCAACTGAGGCAATGGGCCATCGAATAGATTTATTTTGAGAACCATCATAAGTTTGGAAAAGACATTTTCTCAAGGTTACCGAGAATCATTTTCGAGTCTCAAACGTAGGAAGCTACTGTACAGATACCGCTTCACTCTCACTTGAAACTTGGTTGCATGTTTGCAGAGTGCAATCACAGTTGATTAAGTTCAGAAATAGGGGCTTAACGAATGAATTCGATCATATATCTTCATTTTTTTTTATTTAACATCACTTACGAGATGGTGTGAGCAACCAAAGTAATGATGGTATCAACGTCCTGCTTGTAATTTTCTTTAAGAAGTTGATATCAAAAGTACATTATAGCTATTAGTTATATCCATTTGCTCCAACAATGTTTTAGTTCGCAAAAGAGTAGCCCTGAGTGCCAAAAACGATAGAAACCCACCAGTTACATTTCAAACTAATTAATTTTCTGGACTTAGCCCGTAGCGTCTGAGATTGGGGTGTCAAATGAAGTAAAATCCGTCAATTGACGTCAACTTATGTTTGCTAATATACCAACAAAATCGACTTCTTCGGAAATTTACTGAAAAAAATATGTCTGCCGTCACTAATCCAGCGGATCCCAAAACGTGAAAACACAATTATCTGAACGACATGGCAGGGGCTACGTGCGTGCTGACACTTTGCCAACATTCAAATATTGTTTACGCAACTTTTCACAAGCAGCGTTAAGAAATCAACGAAACGCCGATGATCAAATGCTTGACTGAACATTAACCCCAGATACCTACTTCACCGATATCTCGCGTTGACGATAGTCTTTCGTTGCATCAAGCGATTCAGATTATCTGGCAACGTTCGTGATACACAACAGTCAGGAAGACTAAAAGTCGCCACTGGTGGAAGAGGCATAATATATCTACCAAAAGGGAAGCTTTTAATTCTCATGAGTCTACAACTCAATTAAGCAGAAAGTTTATCTAAAAGTTCCGTCCGGCGTGTAGTAAAAGAAAATAAAATCAGCCCAAACCGATATCGCTCACTATAGAACCTGTAGTTGACAAATATCATACTCCGACGTAGATACTACACAGGTTATCTGGAACAAAACACCTGCCAACACTTAATGCTCCTGCTCGCGTGTTAATTTCACGAGCTAGCCGTTGCAATATGAGGGTCCAGAAAAACGGTAATTTAAATAGATGAAGGGGAACGATTTTAGATTATCACATGTACCGTATGCTCAAAGCGCCGACCTTTAGAAGGATGGCAATGTACATTTTGCTAAGCATGACTGTTTGATACGTAAGCTTTTAAAACGTAAGTGGCCAGTGACTTGCCAAGTTGGTTATGCTTTTGCGTTATTCTTACTATTTCGAGTAGTTTTTTTGAAGTGCACTATGTTTGGATGACACAGTTAAGTGATATTTTTGGAATATAAAATAGGATTAATTTTACAAGTAGTTAAAAAGACAGACAATGGCAGCTGCGTTCGAATAATTGCAGTTGCATTTTTCAACTATCGGAGTTATCTTTGTTCGGTTGACGATGGAGAGCTTTTCATATCGGGCAGATTATTGTAATTAATCACTAGTGCGGCAGTAAAAGATTAGACAATGATACTAATGTTAACTGTCACCCCATTAATCCAACTCGAACAATCGATTACGCTGTCGATCAGCAAAAACAACCCGAGTGATCAAACATCAGCCGGTTAGGCCACATCAGCTCGATAAGGACGGCACGCGGAGTGCATTAACAAGAAAGTGAAGGTCCTTCTTCTTTCTGTTAAGTAGATGCCAATCAAACGTCACGATTTCAAGAGAAAGAGCATGAACAGCTAGCCTACTTATTGTTTGAAATTTCTTATAGCTAGCGAGTGAACAACGTTCGTTGTCGATATGAGACTGGCAGGTTCAAGTCTGCTTTGAAATCAGAGTGCGTGTCAATTATGTCGCAGGCCATCAGAGACAAAGCAACGTTTGAACAGTTAACCTCAGTACCATGCTTAGTACAATATGACGGCATCTATCACACATTCGGTTTGCTCTGCCTACGATAGGTGAGAAAAGCAGGGTACTCAACTGCGCCGTCGAACCTCTTAGCTGCGCGTCCATTTCAATGAGCTGATCTGCCAATGTCATATTCACTCGTTTATGCTTTTTTTAGTAAAGACGAAGAGCCAAATAGACTCAGTCATGCTGGAACTACTTAGAATCACATTATTACATGATAAATCGTTAGGAAAACCTTCAAGTTTGAAGAGTTTCAGTGAATTTGGTAGCAGTTTTCAAATTTTCTCGACTACATTTTACAACCGGGGAGGTTGGCGAATTAGTCATATGACACGACGAGCGGCTGACCTTAGATACTGCATCACTAAACAATCCAGTGACCAAGGAATTGTAAGCCGTGGAAGTAACGGCCGACTCCAATTGCACTCAAGCCAACCTGATCAATCGAACAGATTGACGATGAATGAAAACCACCCGAGTAAGCGAAGCCTAGCCAGCTAGTTCACGTCTGTGCGATGACAGAACGCCGACAGCAACAATAGCTCCATTCCTCTATTCTTTTAAAGATGGCAGATCGCCGTTCACAACTGCTTACACACAAGTTCCATACCGAGTAGTGGGGTTGCGTTTTGGTTATAATTAAAATACGTTTCATGTTACAGGTTATAATTTGCGCCGAAAATCAATGTATGTTGTTTTCAGCCACCGGCAACGAACATCCACACATAGCAGTATTGGACCATCCGTCCATATTTTTCTGCCCATCCTACCACCCTGAGATTGTGCGAATAGCACATGACTGAAGTTCCTGGATGAAGGGGAATAAGTACAGCTGTTGTTCACTGACTAGCCTGGACTGCGGAGCTCAAGCATCCTTGTTTAGTATGGTTACGGGCCTTGATGGGAACCAGTATCGGTGTTAACATTTTCAGGATCGAACACTTTGATCTCTCTCCAAGCAGGTCCAGACGACAAACCCTTTCTTGAGTGCTATATTGGTGTTTCTGCCCAACACGTCTACCATACTTACTAGATAAAGTTCATAATTGAAAAAGGGGGTACGATTATCTCAATGGCACCAACTTGGTAACAAAAGTGAACAACAGAAATAAGAACGAAAAGAAACACGAACGGGTCAGGAGTGGTAAGCAAATGAACAAGGACGACCTATGTTTCCGGTAGGTGTTGATCAGTGAATACATATCAGTTATGCCAAAATAATAAGATGTTGGTTTTACAGGACAAGAAATAAGTGTAAACAGTGTTACTTACTTTGATGGATTCTTTAACTCCTCTGTAACCAGGTTCAAAAAATTCCTAAGAAGAAACAGAAAGTCGTTGCCGTTAAAAAATGCTAGAACCACCACGAAAAGGATAACCACAGTAAATTAAGCCGTTCGTCAAGAATCTTCACACAACTCAGATCTGATCTATGTGGAAGGTAGGAACCTAACCTGAGGCTTACTCATCTGACATGAGTCGCTGTAATCACGCATTTTAATGACACCGCGGTGCATGTGTAAACGCGCTGTTTTGACTGCAAAAGTGGTCTGGTCTGGGAAGTTGCTTGTTATTGGACATTCATCATAAGATATGTGGACATACAAGACCACGAACACAAACACTATTTTGCACGAGTGATATGTATCCACGGCCTTGGCAGTATCACAGTGATAGAACCTTTGATGCCATGTCCCGTAGAGTACACACACGTTTCTAACGGTCACATTTAGCTTTCAGTCTTTCTGGGTTTAAAACCCACCTACTGAATTCCACGCGTTCCAGTCGCATTACACTATTCACAAACGAAATCGCACATTATATAACACTGTTACCGCACACCATCAAACATATTAACGCTGACCAGATTTCCATTGTCTTGTAGTCCAAAATGGCATCTACATGTTATCGGTTATCTCGATTTGTTACCCTTCAATATCAGACGATGGTTGCCTCAACAAAAAATCGAACTAGAACGGGCAACTTTCCTTCAATGGGTCGTATGAGAACAACAGCGGTCCTAGTAGGCCTCCAGTATTCATCAAGGGTACATGTCTGGTACGACGATATTCACGAGGATTTCACTCATTCTGATCGAGGATGGAATTCTTCCAAAGGGTCTTGTAAACCCTCGAAAAGAATACGCTGGTTCGTCCACGATATAGTAATGCACTTGACAGAAATCGGATTCTCCTCCTGGTAATAATTAACACGGAAAATCTCGGTCCCGAAAATAACGCGACTGTCCCCGTAATTTGCTCCCAAGACAAACCAAAGACGCGTGCAAAAACAGCTTTGTTCCGCTCCAAAAACGTGTGCGACAATGAAAAAATTACAAGGTATTTATATGGTGCATAGCGACCTACAAACATTCTCGAATCAGAAATCGAATGACACCTTATTGAAAGCAATAGTTAAGTCACCAATCCACCAATGAGCATAGCGGAATAAAGGTCGGACAGGTAAAAATAGCCAAGGTTACCTCTCGACTGTTCTGGACAGTTCCGCTCATTCTGATTGGATAAAATCGTTTTCTCGAGGAACGGAGGCGGTTTTGGACGGAAAAATGGACTCCCTAACAAAATGAAACATCTCCAATTTGTCCTACAAAAAGGACTTTTTTGTTGCAGCATGCACTGTAATGACAATATGATTTTAATTACATTCAGAGTGCTTAAGCGCAGCACTCTTGACGTACAACATTTCTTAACACGTTCTCATGATCAGCATGTCTCATTTCGGTAACATTTTCTCCTGTATCTGTTGAATTCCACTATAATGCACGCGTAACCCACGTGACACAGTTGACCGCAAACTTCTTTGCACAGTTGCCCTCTTGAAGTATAGTGTAGAAAGTGGACAAGGTTAGAGCTGTCCCGGTTTCATACTGAGGTGTCATCGTGTTATTCACTGGTCGGTCTAAATTTCGTCGATCTTATAATCTCTCCCACCAAGGAAGGAACAAAAGATAAACATAACAATATTTCATCGTTGTGGTCTACTGTTGTCATATTAAGTATAAAGGAATAAAAACCAGAACTGATGGCACTGTCCATGAACAGGTGTACAGTCAAAGAGGTGTCGTGATTTACGATGTGCAAAACTAGATGAAGCAAATAACGACTGCTTTTTGTAATCACCGTTTGCATTATAAAGAAAGATGGTTGCGATGGTCGGTTTGCCGTAGCTTATACCTGCCGGCTAACAAAAGATTAACTGCTGGATGCTAACGTCTAGTTGGTCGAGTAACAGAAGCCAGTTTCTAAGTGAAAATGTGATGCATCGAAATGTAAAATTCTGTTTGTCATATGTAACAGCAAGAAGGCATTCATAGCAGGTTTGGTTTGTAATTTTTAGAGATGTCGATACCACATATCTGCCCGTTCGCCCACGTGTTCTGATAAAATAAACACAGCACATTTTGCAGGTTGAACTCGGCCGGATTGGGGGTTATTATATCAGTATTTAAAAGATGAGAGTATATGGGTTGACTTTTCGACTAACGTCATTTACAATCCATGGATGCATGTACAGGATTTTCTCGACCTATACTGCTACCTTGACGAGGTGGTCGGGCTTGTGTGCTGTTTTGATCCGGCGGGCTATGCTGACTAGGACTCCGGTCCTTCCAGGTTCAACCCTGTCAGACAGGCCAAAGGGGAGCAGCCAGACGAAAAGCAGTTACACTCATAGGATTGTATGTCGCACTACTGACCGCGTAGGAGTGCTTAGGTAGTGAGGCACGATCCTATGGGCATACAGCAGAACTATTTTTATAGTTGCGGCACTGCTGTCTTCCGTATCAGGAAGAAGGGGGTTAGAAAAGGTACCCTCAAACAAAGAGCACTCCGATCGCCCAACGGTTGACCGTGACCGCCGGCGTATTATCCAATACGGTCGAAAAACATCTATCACCCAAAAGCCCGATGTAGCTTTGAGTACATCCACTGCGCGCAGCAGTGCCAAAACCACACCCAAACCAAAAAAAAAAAAACCCCAAAGTGCTGAGAATCAGACATCAATGTCTTATTCACTGCGCCCTCGGGCTAGGCAAGCCCCTCACTGCCAAGTGAGTCAGACTTTTGAGTCATTGGCTCCGGGTGGGGTCCCCCAAGAAAACCCTGTATCCTGTTGTCTCGCAGGTCAGACTTTTGAGTCAGAGACTCGGGTGGGGTCCCTCAAGTCAACCCCCTTCCCGGCATAAACGACCGGGAAGTATCAGAAGTTATCGTTCTCCCGACAGTGACCTTATTAACCCAATACGACCTTCTCCTACTGTTTACCCCCCATTTCTTCCGCCTTCCATGTGCCTTCGGGCGATAGTTGTTGAGGCCAAGACAACCGGTAAACATTGGCGCCTTCAATGTCCGCACTCTCCGACAAGTCGGTCAGCAAGCTGCTCTGGCTAGTACTCTCTCAAGTCTGGAGCTTGATGTGTGCTGCGTGTCGGAGACGCGAGTCTACGATTCTAGCACCGTTATCCATTTGAGCTCACCTCTAGATAACTGTCGATTCAAGCGCTTCTCTCTCAGGGTTTCTGGTGACGCCGAAGCTGAATCTCGCGGTCAAGCTGGAGTGGGAATCGCACTGAGTTCCAGAGCAGAGCAATGTTCTTCGATTGGATCCAGTGAACAGTCGCTTGTGCGCTGTCAGACTCAATACATCGGTAAAAGTCTGTCGACGCAAATCAGAAAGACGTTGTGTATTCATTATATCGGCGTACGCTCCAACAGACAGCTGTTCGGATGATACCAAGCAGCGTTCTATGACGCGCATGTTACCTCTGAAACACAAACCAAACACTCCAGTTACATCATCTACTAGCGGGCGATTGAATGCTCAGCTTCTTCGGCTTTCCGGACAGAAAGCGGCTGAGTATGTTTGTGTCCGGACAAACGCACTGACAATGGTGACAGACTGCTGCAACTGTGTGCCTCCTCTGGTCTCTATATTTCGAGCACAGCATTCCAACACAGGAAGAAGCACTGTGTTACATGGAGACCTCCGTGTGCTTCTCAGCCGTGGACGCAGTTGGATCATATAGCAGTCAGTTACAGGTGGCGCCACTCTGTTAAGGGGACTGTCGTTGGGCGCTCCTTTTTTTGGGGAAAAAACCCCAACCAAAACCCGTCTGCTTGTGCGGCCGTGAAAACTTTCGGGGGCATTTTTGGTGTTTTGTTTGGGTGCATGATTTGTGTCACTCAGAGCACACGCGTCGTAATAGCAGTAATATTCAACTGGCATTCGGCGATGAGGTGTAAAGAACGCTTACCAGAAGGCGTTGGTGAACAAGTTGCCCAGTTCGAGTCAGGTGAGGGATCCTAACGAACACTGGGAACAAATCGCTGCAGCTATGAAATCATGCTGTGAAGAGGTATGTTCCGAAGGAGCTGTTCAGTTGCGACAGAACTGGATTTCCGTCGCGTCGATAAACCTTATGAACAAGCGTCGCTCGATCCCACCTGGTTCTGAATATGATGACGACCGTCGAGAACTTAAACGCAAGCTGACTAAAAGCTTGCGCAAAGACCGTGAGCACTACTTGGTGGAACAGTCGAAAGAGATGGAAAGGGCCTTTTTATCTGGGAAATTGTAGAAGGCTTTTTCCCCTGATCCGTGGTTTGTACTGGTCGTCGAGTCGGTGTAAGTGAGACCATATGTGAAAAGATGGTTCACTTATCACCAATCAATCGCGTCGACTTGATAGGTGGGCTGAACATTTTGAAGAACAGTTCAGCTGGCCTCAACCAGACCATGTGGACGACGGGACCCAGAATGGTCAGTTATTGCATTCCAGACGGCCCCCTGAAACGTCATAAGGAGTCAAGCGAGCCCGTAGTAAGCTATTATGAAATAATAAGTTCCTGGACCAGACTGCGCTCGTTCCTTCTCTTTTTCAAGGTGTCGGGGAGGTGTCATTCAGAACTGACACTAAACTTCCTTCCAGACATTTGGGAGACTGGAAGTACTCGCGATTCGTGCTTACCAACAAGTAATCTCCATTTTTAAAGAAGGGTCTGCCGTGAGCTATGACAACACAGCAGGCACAGTAGGTTTCGATTTTGCTCCAATTACTACTGGCCTCATTTTACGTCGGCTCACTAAACCCAGAGAAAGCCAGATACGTGAAGAACAGGCAGGATTTCGATCCGGTCGTCGGGTGCGTTGACCACATTTTTACCTCCTGCGTACGATCTTTGAACATCGACTCTTATAGGACAAGCGACGTCTCGTCTTTTCTGGACCTGAAGGCTGCTTTCGATTCAGTTGCTCGTAACGTTCTCTGGAACTGTCTTCTTCGCAAGGGAGTACCAGGGAAATACGTGAATCTGTTGAGATCACTGTATGCTCACTCTGCAAGCAGGGTGAGTTTATGGACAGCTGTCTCGGGCGTTCATCACTTCTAGTGGTGTTCGTCAAGGGTGTCCGATTTCCCCTTTCCTGTTCAATTTTGTCATGGACGACATTTGGAGGGTGCGCTTAAGGAGTCCAGTGGACTTGGTGTTGAGCTTCTTCCTGGCGCTCGGTTGACCGATCTGGAGTACGCGGACGACATTGTCTTACTTAGCCCCTCTGCCGAAGACATGCAGACCATGCTGAACAAGGTGAATGACCGGGCTGGTTTGTATGGAATGCGCTTCGCACCTTCAAAGTGCAAAGTGTTACTTCAAGACTGGGGCATTTCCACTCCTACTTTCTTTATTGCAGGTAATCCGCTTGAGACTGTGGACAGTTTCACCTACTTGGGTAGCATTATCTCGTCAGCTTGTAATATTGCTGATGAGATATCAACGAGGATAGCAAAGGCACGAGTTGCCTTTGCCAACCTGCGTCATCTGTGGCGTCGAAAAGACGTTCGATTGTCGCTGAAAGGAAGAGTATATAATGCTTGTGCTGTTCTGTTTTGCTCTATTAGAACGTGCCCTTGAACAAGAAAGAACAAGCTTGCTGTATTTGACCATCGTTGTCTCCGCCAAATTGCCCACATTAAGTGGACTGATCGCGTGAGCAATACGGCAGTTCGCCGGCGCGTATTCCGGAACGCTCGGGATGCGCGATCGATCGGTCAACTACTCACGTTGCACAGCCTGCGATGGTTAGGTCACGTACTCCGTATGCCAGCTGAGCGTTTACCGTACCGGGCATTATATACTGAGACCACCAACAGTTGGGTGAAACCACGTGGTGGTCAAGCGACAACGTGGTCACGAAATATGAGAACCCTGACTGCTCCACTGAGTAAAGTGGGTAGGTGTCGCCTGCCTGGATGGGGTCCTCGTGATCACTCAAACCGCTGGTTAGAGACGCTATCCGAGATGGCAGCGTGTCGCAGTCAATGGCGTACCTGCATCCATACCATTTCTAGTTCTTCCGCTTAGACTTCTATTAATTTTCAACCTTCTTAGTAACGTTTTCTTCTAGGATATTCCACGTCACTGTTGAGGTGAGCGGCAGCCCGAGCCACAGTACCTTTTGGTCAGGCTCATGGCTGATATGATGATGATGATGATGTACATGATTTTAACATTCAGCCTGTCGACATAAGAATTCGAAAAATGTCAACGAGCTTCAGAACTTCAAAATTAGGGATTTGTCCAATAGGCGACAATGGTATGATGCAACCTTGCATGCAAACTGTTAGGAGAGTGAAGCCGTTAATAGAGACTACTTGTCAACCGATGATGACTGGAAGGACTTACAAATTTTCCATTCGTATTTTATGGGTTCCATGTCGTACCACGTACACTGGAATTCATCGGATGGCACAATCAGTTCAACTCTAGCCTAGTTGGAGAGTATATCAGAGATTGTGTAACTACGAACTCTGCACATACTAGGGAGAATGTAAAGGACCGCGTTACACACAGTTAGTCATATTCGTAATCTATTTCCTTGCAGATTCCAAAAGTGATATGCATTACCTATCCGAAGCCTCGTCAGTCTGCTCGGTCGAAATCTTTCCTTCCTTGACATCTCAGGTAAATTGCTGATCAAATCAACGATAAACGCTTAATCTGGTCGCCATAATTGTTAGACATATTATCGAGCTCACATGTATGACACACTCCAGCGGATGTGAGCTAATGCGTCAAAAAAACTGTAGGGTCAGTGGGGCTGTGGGTTGAGTGTAACAAGAGGTTTGTCAGACAGTTCAGCGACATGCATATTACCCTTTGCTCCAGGTCAGTTGTATCAGACTGGAAAATTAGCTGGCCCTCCGCCTAACGTTTTCCAGCCAGGCTATGAGGCGGAACAATGCACGCAACAACAGACGAGATGAGGACTTATTTTGCAATACAATACACAAAACCTGTACCGAACAGAATGTACGCAGCAAGTTGACATGAAATAAAATAAACTGAACAGGAAAACTTACCACCCAGCATATGCAAACAGCCCCGAATACAGTGCCAATGATACGTCTGTGGCGTCGATAGGTTTCGCGCCAGTAAACATATTTTCGAAGTTCTCCGTTTTTCCTTCCAAAGCATAAGCCGGTTAAGAGTAGAAGGCACATTTTAGCAAAAAGAGGCAAACAGACTGTAACTTGAGTGGTTAACAGTAAGGAACAACTAACGGGAAAACAAAACGATAGTTTTGGGAGTACGCACACTTCAAACCGGTTGATAATGAAAACGATTTGAACGTGCCGATCGTCACATAACTGTGTACAGAGATACAAAATCCAGAGTTTGAGTAATTTTACGGGAATTTCAACTGAAAGGCTTATCCGAAAACGTTGCTGCAGAGTCCACAAATGATGCGGTGATCCCATAAATACAGCATGACGTGCCTCATACCTAGATTTTAATCAACCTTTTACAAATTTGCAAATCAGACTCATTCCCGAATGCATACCTTCATTATCCGTCGTTTAGTGAAAACATTATCCTGAAATCGCGATCTGTTTGAAAGATATCGTATTTCTACTTTGTACTCACTGATTGATACTGGTTCCCAGCTCTCTGTTGTCTTTGAAACACTGAGATATTTACTGAGAGGTTTGCCAACAGTTAGATGTTATCGGTCGCTGGCCACAGCGGCCAAAACATTGGGATAATAGGCCAAGTTATTTGACGTGAATGCACGTACGCTCCCGTGCAAGCTAGCCTAGCTGTGGAAACAGAGGTGTGATGAGACCATTGACTAACCCGACACAGTTAGGAGACCTGCACTATAGGTAAGCTCTTTGTGTAAGTTGTAAGATATCCGCACCAAATTTAGTACGAATGAAGTCAAACAGTTTGGGCGTCGTGTTTAACATGTTATTGATAAATGGATTGAGAATAACACAACGTTATGAGCAAGTTGTAATACTCTACGTTTCAACCACCTCGAGTGGTGGTTGAAACGTAGAATGTTACAACTTGCTCATAACGTTGGGTCATTCTCTCTGAGTAAGTCTTCCAGGTGGAATTCCCGTGAAATAGTTTGGAGTCCGGATTCTGTATCTAGGTGCACCACTGTGGGGTGATCCGCACAAAGCAAGACACAAAACTACATTATTTGTGTATTGTTTGTCCATACGTAAATGTAAACCTAAAGTCAAACTCGTGCAACACCATGTTAAAACGAATTTATTCCGAATTATTAAAAGTAAGATGGATATTTCAAGTGCCACTTTCCTTCTTTTTCAATGATATTATTGCTGGCAATTTTTTCGCATTCAATTTTCTAGCAGTGTCGTGGAAAACGTATATTTTCAGTCAACACCAAATGCGAAACAGCGGATGGTGCATAGTGCCAGTGGAAAGACGTAATAAATCTACCATAATCGATCAAGGAAGCCTACCACCTGCGAAGCATGTCATGGTGTATTGTTTCGTAGAATCACAACATGCTTCAGGCACTTCTGTAACAGTTCTTGTTCACAGCTCCCAGTAACTGTCTGAACAGACATGTCAGAATTCATGGTATCTTTTTGCAGATTGTTTTACTTGACTAGCGAACCAATAAATGATTTGGTCTGAGTGACGTTATTTTCTAGTCGGTAGTTTGCTTGTTCTGTCAGAAGGTCTCAAAAATCACCTTGGATCACGAATAATGACAATCACCAAAGAACAATCTTCGACAGGGTTTCACACTTGAAGTAAGTGGATCATCGAAACAAAAGCAAACGTTCTTTGACCCTCGACTCATAGTTACGTTCTTTTTTCTTTGTACTGTTAAATAGTAAAAAGTTCGTGAAACGCTTCCGAAAAGTTTCGCACGATGAATTTTCACAGTACAACGTGCATCATTATGATTTCTATAATCTCGTCTTAAGGTTCTCTTTATTCTGCTACCAAATCGTTCACGTAGAGCAGTATCATGGTTTTTCTGGATACACCATAGCTGCTTCCCGCTTGAGAAACTAAATGTATCTTTCCATACAATTTTGTCCTGTCTATTACCTGTGGTAGCAAGATATCGACTTTTAAGTCTGATTATATTGTGGCCAGACAACCAGTGATAATAATCCAGTCTCAAGGTCAGCCAGAAGAGTACGATGGAAAGTTAGCGGAAAATATATCAGTCGAAAGTTTGCACAGTATGTTCAATGTATTCGTTCTTTTTCCGTGAAACATACTCTAATACTAAGTCTACCTCGGTTGTTTCAAGTCAATGAGTGGAACAAATCAAAAGACTAAAACCACTCACTTTAAAAAGTGTGCACGTTGTTTTAATCATAAAAAAGTGGTACACTGTTTTACCGTTATTCTTGTAACCTAACGAGGGATGTCCACTTATTTAAGTTTTACGTCCTTAAATTGAAAGAGATGTGCTACATTTCGACAAAATACAAATATAGTCCACAGATATCGAAGTACTCGATTTCACATGTATAACTGACCTTTAGCACGTTTTCAAATCCGCACGGAAAACTACTTATTACATGACTTCAGATGCTGATTGTATACTGACTAGTTAAAAGCATTAACCATCTGAAATTCATAATAACACGGTATCGCGAAGAATATTAATATGATTTGTCCGATTTTGATGCAATCATCTTTGAAGTTCATAGTACTGTCGCACGACTGTCGCCCACCATGATGCAGCCGTCTGCGTGTTAATTGACAAGAGGTTGATGATAACCTCAACAGAACCTTTTAGTTAGTTCAACTATTCCATGTCGTAAATGGTAAGTGGTCAAAAGATAGGTAATGATCACCTCACTGTTGTAGCAAATTGACTGCCAAAGTTAAAGCGGATGATCTATCATTCTTACATCAAATTTATATACTTTTCATTTTATGAGCTGCTCAGTATTTACCATAAACATGGAGTTTACAGAAATAAACTGATAGATCCCTTTTCTTTAAAGAAACCTGTTTGATTTGTTGTACTGCTTAGTTGGACAGATTATAATTACTCATTTCAATGGTAGTAGAACGATAGCCTAATTTTATCCGCGGTTTTCGCAGTTTATCCAAGAATGTCTAATCACTGTAATGTTAACTCATCATGCTTGATGAATGCAATGTGTAAAAACAAAATAAAGACTACAGAGATCAAAGATACTCGATTCATAAATAATGTTAATTGTTAAGTTATACAGCGCACCAGGAAAGACAGTGAAACAGCACCGAGGCTCACATATTGCTTAAATTTGAAATTTGGGTGTAAGATACACATAAGTATACAGCGATGTGCACTGTCTCAAACTGTTTCCCTTAAGAAGAAAAGCTACAGAATAATTTTAAGGTATTATGCAACATGAGAAATGAAATGCAGTTACAAGATGTATCATTAGTTTCAAGATGAATGTAATAGTCTCCTAAAGTGGATGCACGCAGGCACTTGCTCTAGATGTATGCACACTGGGAACGTGCCACTCGTCTATTGCGCTGGTGTATTTTGACAGTGGTGAATGGACACACAAAAAACACGTATGTTGCCTAACTTTTAATTGGACCCTGATTGTTTCTGCTCTAGCGATTGTCCAGCACGAACACGGCTGTCTCGAAGAAAGCGAAGAGACAGGGTAATTACGTTTGTCCTTAGTAAACTGTGAAATCAATTACGAAATGAATAAATTGAATGAATGAAAATGAATAGGTTGACCTCTCATACGGACATAAACACCACGCGAACACAAGCATGAGCCTCTCGAATACTGACCATGCGTGAGAAACTATTGTAATGATAATAAAACCAACTTGATTGATATATAACCATCTATGGTCAGTAAGCATTGTGGTGCGCCGGAGTGTTCTAATATATTTGTATTAGCTGACGTAATTGGCCTGTTGTGCAAGAACACAACCGTCTCACAGGAAATTAGTGATGTGATCACACTAACTAGCAGACCACACAGGAGTTTTAACCTGGTGACATGGTAACTAATCGAAAATGAAATTAAAGCAACTAAGATACAGTAGTTAATCGGTTAGAGGTTACAATTTAGACATTCATCTATCCGGAGTAGGAGAAACAAATCCACTAAACTACGCGCGTGTGGTGCGCATCACAAGGGAATAAACATTCGCGTGTCCCCACTTTAAGAGAGATAAATGTTCGGTTAACGGCAAGGGGTACTTTCAAGAAAGGGCATCATTCAAGATCGCCACTCAACTTGTTTAGCGATTCTACATAACAGACTGAATTACCGAATTACAGACTACAGGCGTTCAGTCACCCTAGTCAGAATGGTATATTGAATACGAAAATGCACAGAATTCTCAATGGGGATTTACAATAACAGTTATCCGACGAGACGTGATTGCGTTCACAGTTGGCAAACCGAGATACTAGATTTCGATAACTGTAAACAAGAGAAACCACCTTGAGGAAGGAATTATTCCGGTAAGTAAAGACCATATTCCAGCATGAACATAGGTCACTCTAAATACAATTGGACTTATTGTATATGATTATGTGTATGGATCTGTGCACATGTGCATCCGTCTACTGATCCCTTGCGGGAGCATACAGACAGAAACAAGCTTCATAAACGAACGATTAGCAAAGGGACTACCAGGGTGGCGCGTAAAAAATGCGACGCATTTGGTATCGAACTTTACGATCACAGTGACGTGTGTAGTGGCGTTAAGACCACGTGTTATATATTGCAAATATCCGTCTCCTTTCAATCTGAGGCCTGCAACCTTGCTAACACTGTATCCGAGCCCAAATAGACCTCGAATACATGCTCACTATTGGACTTGAATGGACAAGGTCGTAGGAAAATCACTCAACGTGCTGTTGAGATAATAAATGCTAGTAAGACCAGCATAAACACGAATGACAACGTTGCCAGGAAATGCAACACTTCTTTTTTTACTACCGAAGTATACCGTTTTGGCATACTTTTATTCGAATTTTGCTAACCGTTCATTTGCAGCTTTTTGTCATTCATTTCTATCGGTCACCTACAGGTCCTAAGTCATAGGAAAGACCCTATCGCCCGCAATCACGCGTCTTGTTACAATATCTCAGACGTTGTTGATGAGGTTGAATTCGAGACAGTGACCGGGCCAACCAAATAGCCAAACATTGCAGATTAGTGGGCACACTTCTGTGAGGCAGGCTGTGTATATGGACGGACTATCATGACATGAGTAATTTTCAAGGGGGCCGTTGCTTTCAACATAATTCTTTCCGGCGTCAGATATGTCACGATATCAACTATGAGTGATGTTTACACGCCGGTGACACTATATCGTTGAGCTCAACGATGACATCATCGAGGAGGGACGCATTTGCTCGAAATAAAGTTTAGTGGCTAAAACCTAACGAACGCGTTAAACATAAAGCCCAGTGAGGTCCAACGTGTCAGGAACAGAAGGCACCTCCGCTTGTAGCATCTGTCTTCATGGCAGTGGCTTGCTAAACCCTGGTGGAGTAGAGTTCCTCCGAACCAACCGATGATCTTGTGACATGCATCATAGTAGCTGCATATTCAAAGTGGTTAGAGGAATGCATAACAGGGCCAAATACCACAGTTCCGCGAAATACCATTGCTAAACATGGAGTGCAAGATATGATTTTGTTGTAATATCGAATTAACTCAAGCAGTACGACTGTGAGCCAGCACTGGGACGGAGACGCTGCGCCCATCTCGTTTCATTTCGGCCAAATATTTGACTAACGACTGCTTTCCGGTAATCTTCAATGGAAGGACGTTTCGAGGAATGTTCTACAATACGCGAAGTTCAAGTATCGGAAAAAGACTTCGTTAAAGTGGAACTTTTTGAATGAATCTTGATGTGTAAAGGAGTGGAGATTGAAATGTTTGATCGTGCATCACATTCAAACAATCGTGCTAATCAACACGTGGCTGTGTAAACGTAACAAAAAACGGACCAGTCAAAAAGGAGTACGACTGTCGGTCAATAGTAAAAGAAAAAATCATTGCCCCTTTATGAAAGGACGTTGCTTTCTAATCTATTGAGACTGCTTAGCGAAGTTCAGGCCATTGTTTATGTGTTTTTTTCCGATTTGGTAGCCCAGCAAACGACAGATGCTTAGACCAAAACTCATCAAAACCTCTACGTCTTCAGAGGGCTTGATGACTACGGCACATCATCAATCTTTGTAAAACTTATACGGTCATGATCGCCTACGGCTTGCTTTATCTCACTCCGGTGCCAATAGTTAACGATCGTCAATAAACTCAACCTGTTCCATGTTAGTTGAAAAAACATACGGCTGCGAACTTCCATGAATTGATACAAATCGACTAACTCAACCAAACAAGCAAGCAATACACGTCTGGAGTTACTTTTGAAAAGATGGTTTATGACAGTATCGAGTGGATGTAGTTGAGGTGTAGTGCTTGGAGGAAGATAATGGTACTATTACCTAAGGTTATCAGCAGCTTATGTGGGGTGGCGTTCTTCAGTACGATAACCATACTTGGTAGTGTCGTCATCCCGTTTGTGTGCCAAAACCTGGCAACCACTTCTGGAGAATCATGGCAGTTATCCAAACCAAAATTAATTAACTGAGAGGCAGCCGATATTCCAGGTACGAATGTTCATGCAAACGATAGCCACACATTTGCCCAGCTTGTGAAAAAGAAGTGCACTTAGTAGGTTATATGGCGTAATGGGTCACAAAGTAATTTGTAAAATTTCGCACAATTTGTGGGGCGTTTGGAAGAAATGGAATGAATTGGGTAAGATGAAGAGATGTCACTAGTTTTAACTAAGCTCATTAGAATGCGGATTATAAGCTTGAAGTTTACAGCAAGAAGACCACTAATCTCAACGGGGTAGCAACCTAATGAGCGAGGGAGATTGAAACAAGCCGTGCAACGCCTAATTAAATGCCAGGGTGGAATAGAAGATTACAAACCTACGACAAGGATGCGAGGTGAGACACGGGTCATTGGGAAAATGGTCGTTGCTGTAAGTTCACAAACTTAAACAAATAAAAAGTAGGACAACAACGCAGTTGAATGCGAAGTAGCTTGGCACTTGCCAAAAGGTCTTATGCACAGATGAATAACAACTACGGGTATTGATTGTGAACTGTTTTCTGGTACACATAAAAGCTACAACGAGACATTTAAGTTATTCAGTTTTGAATCGATGAAGAAAAAAGGATAGCATCTTAAAGTAAATAACTCCTTCTCTATTACTTGGAGTTACACAACCAAATCTAAGAGGAGAATTTCTCAAGGGACATAGATCTCGAATGTGTAACGTAAACATGCGTAAAGAGAGTACATCACTGTGAAGGGTTTAATGACCAATGTCGAATGTAAAATCGAAGAGGCGCAAATTACACCAGTTTACTGAATGTATTGGTGGTAAGTCCTAGGTGAGTGGGTTCACGACCGTAAGACGGAAAACAGCGATGAATGGGGGTTGGTCAAGAAATGCCGAGGACTGCCGAACTCTGCAAAACAGCACCGCAGAACCTTACATTGTTCATCAAGTGGGAATGAAATAGAATAAAATGGGTAAACATGCGCATCTGAGATAGAACTGTCTGTTTGATAATCAACCAATCGCATCCTACATTCGTATTTGCGAATGCATCTCAGAACGACCACTTGAAAGACAACCCTTTGGGACTGTCTAACAGAAATGGCCGTAAATTGTGAGTTTTTCCTTTACGCACCAGTGCAATGCAGATATTTTTAAAACCACCTACCATTTATTCCCTGTGTTTGGAAGCATGGAGAAAATTTTAACCAAAAAAAAGCTAGTAAGGCCGCGTGCTTTTCGAGAGCGACTGACGAAAAGCCATCTGATCCGGAAACTTTGCTCGGTGTTAACTCAGACAATAAGTCAGCAATCAATGGAATCTAGGCACAGTGCTCCCCAGTAATGTATAGCATTTCCTCATTATTAACCAATAGACAAGAAACAAGTGTCAGAATATGGATACCCTGACCAACAAACTCGTTACAGTTCAAACAGCACTGTCATTTCTTATCTTGGTGGGATTTCACCTATACAGTAATCATAGGGCCAACGATAAATAGACTGGTGCTGATTCCGAACAACGCTAACTTTATCGGGCAATATACAACTGATAAGTGGGGAAAAACACTGTGCGTATTCAAACAAAACAATGATCACTGGTCGTTGAAATTTCACAGTTCCGTTGAGTAAAGCAGGCAGGTGTTACCTTCCAGGTTGGATATCTCAAGATTAGCCACTACAATAAAATGTGCACGTTTGTATAAAAACGAGCGTCAGCACCTCTGATAAATTTTACCTACTTCTAAGCGACAGTTTCTGAAATTTTACTGGTGGCTGTTGCAGAGAACGATCGCTTGAGTCGCCGTATCATTTAGTTAAGTTTAGGTACCAATACTTATACATGTGGGTAGTACTGTGCGAACTAACACTTCCCTGCAAACGTGGACTTAAGCCCTAAGACTCGCTTGCTTATAATTCATCCAATGCGGCTACTAAAAGCTGACAACTGTTAATAAGAAGTTGAAGAACTGTAGTACAGCCTGCCGAATGATGTGGTCCAACGGAATATGCAAGTACCCCATAAGGACATGTGTCGGATACCGTTCTGTCGTTTGTGCGGCAAGCTGTAGGTAAGTATGTGATGACGGATTCGCTTGAATCAATTGAGGAAAGTGATTTTACAAACCGGCCGGCTCCAGTTGGCTGTACACAATGCAGTACACTACTAAGTGACAAAGACGCTGATTTCCTTTCATACGGCTGGGATCTGGAACATCGGTCAGCCCAACTGCGTTTGATTAGGTTTTACCATCTGGACAGGTTGCGTGTCTCGAAAAACGTAACTGAGTGAATCACATGAGATCATCTGGTGTGAAAGCTCCGTTCGAAATAACAGCTTTATACATGGGAGCTATATTGCTTTTCATTCAGAGTACAAAACTTTGTCCACATACTTCTTCTACTTAACACACGCTCCCCTTTTCACCAAAGACGCCTTAGTTGTGTACCGGCACCCAACTTATTTACTCACACTTATGTAATCAGTGCTGGCCAAACTGAACTGCATGACAAATCCGACGCAGAGGTAAAGTGCTTCCACAAAGCGTACCCAGCTTGCAGATTTAACTTGTTGTTCTCCGTAGAAAAAGACAGGGCTTACAGGCTAAACTTAGCATAGCACAACATTAGGTACATTACATAACAATCAATCAAAGAAACGAAGGATACCGCTAAAGCATAACCATAGAAACTTCTGACAGCAATGCTAAGTACAAAAACCTACTAATAACACGATCAAAATCAGAAGTTCGCATGACGTTAATTTCACATAGTTTACGACAGACTCACCCATGCAAAGAAGCACGAAACCAGTGAGAATAATGATCGCCAATGCAAGGAGTTTGGCGGCTGTGAAAAGATCCTGAATTCGTGCAGCCCAACGAACCTTCATAATATTGACCCATGTCAGTATAGCTGTGGAACAAAAGACAAGTTGTGAATTACATTCGGCAGGCAAGCAGGAACTAATTCACAAAAGCCTAGTTTCAGAAAATCGAGCTGGTATTCACATGTGGGTTTACGCTGCTGGCGGAAGATGGAATTAAAATTGCACTTTGAACTTCGCTTGTTTTATTATCGGTC
>LOND01028765.1:0-21895 GCA_014220965.1 Paragonimus kellicotti | reverse complement strand
TGCCGTTGTCCGGAAAACCTACAATAAACAGACTTGCGTACATGGATAAATAATTCAGTTCTGACCAACCTATGCTCGGTGCTACATTCAGCGTCGCGCATCACTCGCGTGATACGCACTTCACGAATGTCAAGCAAATGGTGATGACCGCCTCGTGGATGAGTCCATATCGTGAGTCGCCTCGCATCCAGCTGGAATCGGGTGTTCGTGATAGCCAGCTCGTGAGTAGCACACAGGTGGAGCAGACGATCACCGTTCTCATTGACTGAACCAATGCCGTAGGGTCCGAGGACTCCCGGCCAAGCTACTGAGTCGCGCCCGACTCGAGCGTTCAAGTCACCCAGAACAAACAGTCGGTCACTCACTGGTGTCGACCGGATTGTGACGGACAGCTGATCATAGAACTGGTCCTTTGTATCATCAGTGTGACACATAGTTGGACCATAAACACTGAGAAATGTAGCACACTTACCTCGACCGAGTCGCAGGCGCATAGACAGCATTCGAGGGCTGATGCCGTGCGGTTCGCCTATCATCAAAGCATTGATGTGATCAGCGACTGCGAAACAGACACCATGCTCCCGAGCACCGTCTGCCGGGTAACCTATCCAGTAGAAGGTGTACCCAGCACCTGCTTCCCGCAACTTACCTTGGTCCGCAAGCCTTGTCTCGCTCAAGGCTGCTATGTCGATTCCATAACGACGCAACTCCATCGCGTGTGCAGCAGATAGGGCGACCCGGTTTATCCTGCGTGACGGCCGATGCAGTATGGTATTTCGTTTGGTTTGTAAAGTCATGGTTTTTGTGGGCTTAGAATACTGCCAGGACGCCCAGACCTAGACAGGAGAGCGATTAGGGCCCTCAACCAAAGCCTTTGGCTCAAAAGCCTGTACCGCAAGGCAGCAGGTGACGCATCAATCACCGGAAACAGGCTCGACAGTCACAACCCAAGAAATTCGGCACATTCACAAAGATAGTACTGCAAAGACAAACCGACCACACACACACCGAATCAGATCAGGCAAAAAAGAAACAAAACAACATCAAACCGTTCCAAAGCACAGCACAGCGGCACCATACACAACGTACGCACATAACGTGACCTTTTCTGCTACCTTGGCGTGGTGGTCAGGCTTGTGTGTTGTTTTGATCCGGTGGGCTGTGCTGACTTCGACTTTGGTCGATGTAGGTTCAACCATGTCAGATTGGCCACAGGGGAGCAACCAGACAACCGGAATTACATACACCTACGTACACCTACATACACCTACTAGGTCACGCAGAAAACTTGGGTCTTTCACATTAGAGCTCCACAATCCAACCTTCTCGTTCGCTCGCTCTCTGGTGTCTAGCAAATTACTCTGGTGATGGATTATCATGATAAGGCTATCTCCAGCAGATGGTACTCACCAACGTTTCCTATAAACCTGAGAATCATACTGGTGCTTGTGGTTGCCCCCATCAGAGTAGTTTTTATGTGAGACCACTCCAAAACCTGATCCGGTGCATGTGGATTGGTAGGTTTACTTAGTTTGAGTTTCAGACCAAATTGGCTCCTGACTCCCTTACTTTCAACTCCCACCTCGTTTTCTCCACGTTTCCTGGTTTGCCAGTGTATATGATAACACCTTAAATGGGACACATTACATTGTATTTCGTGCTAAACATGCTCGATATTACTGTTATTAATGCGATCTTTGTCTTAACGTCGCCTAGTTTCTCGGTGAAGATTCGGTAGGATCACATTTCTTTCTCTAATTCACATTTTGGACCTTTTCTCTGCTGTGCCGTTACTCTTGCAACCGTTTTTATCAGGTTCGTACACTACGCATCCGAATTTAGTTCGATATATAACACTCCTGAGGAAGGCCACCCGAGGTGGTTGAAACGTAGAGTATTACAACTTGCTCATAACGTTGTGTTATTCTCAATCCAATTTATCAAGAGGATATCGATTAACTCGTTTGCTTCAACCAGAATACCTCCATTCCACGCTAATCTCTGGGTTTGTGCCTACTGCTTGACGTCACATTTTCTTGACACCCGTGTTGTTTTGCTAGTTTGTTTAACCATTACGCGGCTGAGGAATTACCTGTTACTCCTGCTACTTCAGCTGTTGTTTGGTAACTTCGGAGTCACATTGTCTAGACTGAATCCTCATGAATGTTTTTACACTTGTCAGAGATCACGAGGGGGGTACTGTCAGCTAACGGAATACTGATCGATTTTGTGGTTCTTAAGCGACAGTGCTAAGAATTGGAATGTGTGTGTGCGTGTTCAAGTAGTTCATTGGGTTTCAAAGCAGCATTTGTTCATGTGGACAACAAAATCCTCCGTTTACAAGCTTCTTCGTCTTGTTCTTTTGAATTATAATGAATGAGAAGTATGTAAATAAAAGCGCAGGCGGTGGTGCACATTCCGCTTATGGTGACGCATGCGTTTGTTGGCTTCATTCATTGTGACAAGCTAATCCGGGAACGAGTACTGCTGGCCGTGTAACGCGCACATCTCATTCGTTATCTCCTTCTAATGACACTGCGTTCCAGTGAATCGGAATGCCTCACGTTTTATTTGACTGTTACTTCTCCGGTCCCTTATAACCCTTTTTCTGTCAATTTAACTTTCCAAGGACGTGGTTACAATCTACTCACAGCCGACAAACTGGCTGTAGCCAAGTGGTTAGAGAACGTTCCTGAGGCTGTCTCTCTGTCCAGTGATGAAGACAACTTGCAGGACTCCAGCCAGGCTCCGCTGGCCGAAACGGAACCCTATCCTCTGCGGTTGGACGAATCTGTCCAATCTTGGTCGGCCAATGCACCTAGGTCCACATGCGACCCTTACGCCACTAGTCCAATTGAACTCATCCGCAACGACGAGCAGATTAACTATGAGTCTGTCAGCCCTCAACTCACGCGCTCAGGTTTACCCAGTCCTCATTCCGTTACCTTTTCACGTCCTGCTTTGCCCAAGCGGAGCGCACTGAAGCCGAATCCTGCGTGGATCCAAACGTCACACATCTCGCAGCCCAATTTGAGCCGTATGTGTTCTACCAATAGCCCAACTTCCGTGTCTATGTTGGCCCAACTTCCTCAAGCCTCCAAGAATTCTCTGCTTTCTGTACCAACACAAGAATGGACTACTTCTGTGAGACAGCCGAACTCAAACACGACAACAATGCACTGGTCGATCAATCCAAATCAGGATCCGGCCGGAATTTCCATCACTATCGAACAGCCAGTGTCGATCCGCTTGACCACTCCCCTGCTGCCAACAAGGTTTATCAACATTGTACAAAATCCAAATGTGAGTTTGTTGTTTCAGTTTGCATCTATACTGGACACTACCGATGCGGTCACACAGGGCTATAACTTGGTACTTCATACAATGTACGTATCTGACCAGCTAGTTGACAAATCATCAGCAACCGAACGTTTCGGAGCGTCAATGTTATTATTGAGTCTCGACTTCAGACTGGTCGCGGTCAGGTTTAATTAGATAATCATTCTGTCTCTGATGAGAGTGTTCATTCGCACTCTGAGGTTTACTGTCACAAGATAACTTCTTAACTGTCCATCAGGGCTGCAGTAGTAAATTAGCGCAAGCGCCTAACATGCCTATGTTTGGCTCAATATTAGGGCGTAGACCTGGATGTTCTTTTTGGAGTTGTGATTGGTTCGTACCAACCTTCCGATTATCAGTTCGCATTATCTCCCATATTTATTGTTTTCGATCTCATTCAGTTTCGACTCACTTGTACTCAGTACACAGATCGGATTGATCCAATTCGTTATACAGTAGCTGGTACTGTATATTCTAAGCACACCTTACCATTTGGAACACGCTGCTAAAATTGTTCGAATTCCTTACTGTCGACACATTCCGGATTGATCCTACCGTCCTAAGTCTATGCTCGATGTTCTTGCATGTGGTTAAGTATATCTGGTTAGCACTGTTGTTGTCATTCCATTAGAACCGTTCTGCTCCTTTACTCAAGCCTGCATACCCACATGTCTATCCACATACATGTGCTGGCACGCAGATAAGCCGCCCTCATCGACAAGGACATATCAATAGTTGATACTGGTGCTGTTGTCGCCATAAAAGATGGCGTTGCTTTCGTGCTAAAAGTGGACGGGATGGTAGCCGTATGTTAAACTCAGACAATCAATATCAAGATGCGTGGACCTTGCAAACAGTCACTTGAGCTACATGTGAGAGTAAAACAGTGGTTGTCTTCCTTACGACTTTTACCGTCTTGTTTGCTTACTTTCAGTTACCTTGGTCTAACAACAGTAACGTTTACGCTGCTGAACAGCGCCCCCATTTATTGATTATGTGAACCCCGTGAATTATAGACCGGGAGACAAACATTTTAGACGCTCATGTACACATTGCATGTCACCATTTCGCCTTAATTATAATATGTCTACACATTGGTATGGTTCAGTGATGGGGTCGTAAAGCTAATTTTCTGGGCTCCGGACCTAACTTTGTAGCTCAGCTGGTTCAGCGCACGCTGCATGAGGCATGCGGTTCCCGTTGCTTATTTGAATTCCTGATATCTGACAAAAGGAGTCGTTTCATTTAGATATTCGGTTGCTTGTTGAGGTTGGCACTTAGGTTGCAATCTCGGAGCACATTCCGAAAAGGCCTCTGAATCCCAGAAATGGAACACTTAAGAGCGCCATAACAAAACATCTGGAATCCGACCACACAATATATCCCTCGAAAGCCTTCCGTGATGTTTGTCAGACTACGCCCGATGCATTTTAGCTTTTTCTGATGCGCTAACCATACGCCTTAAAACAGCCACCCAGGAAACGACCAATCAGAATCACGGTCGTAAAGAACCGAAGGTAACCAATCAGACTAAGACAAAAGGTTAGCTTATTTTCGTATGTAGGTGCTGGTATTTATCAGACTTCACCAACTCCCATGCTCAACCCTATAGGCTCAAACCTCTGTGCACTGATGATGTTATCTTGTTTGGTTATAAAACGTTTGCAGCATAAATGCAAAACAACCGAATACCAGACCTTTAACCAGATCTGCCAACAACACCACCAGTCCCAGCAAGCAGAATCATTAAATTAAAATTCTGCCATACTGCTCACCAGTAATAATAGGGTCTCCCGTGCATACCCTGTGACCCGATGTACTGAAAGATGCGGACGGGATCAGTTTAATCAGCCAGCAGTCGGCCTGTGGATGCCGCTGCTTAGTTTATTCAGCACGCCTAACTCTTACATTTGTGTTCAAGAATGGACAGATGTTACCACGAGAGGTGTTTCTTTTATTATTCTCTGTATTTGTTCAGGTGTATTTCAGTTTGTTGCTGTGTCCGTTTTGGTTCTTGGAAAATTTGACCTTATCATAAGTCCGTGCCTAAGAAAGCTAACGCTGTTTTATTTTCAACCTTGGCACCGTGCTGTTGAGCTCCTCCATTTACTGAGCGGCTAGTGAAAAAAAGAAATGAAACTGTCGGCACACCGTTCTATACAACCCGTGCCTGCCCGCCCACAAACCTATGGTTTAGTCGCTGCACCGATAGATTGTATCTATTGTTTTGACATGAAGTGATGAACAGTAGGAAGTCGAAATGTTTTAAGAAATAATCAGAGGGTCTGTGCACTAACACACAGATACAGTAAAACAGTGTTACGAGTGTGGGGTTTATTTGAGACCCTGGGAGTACGGTTGCAGCGAGATCGATTACTCGTGGGACGGTCGAGAGGAAAGGCGTGATTTGAGTTGACTTGAAGGTGTATCCGGACTTGGAGAATGAATCCTGTTCACCGTAGGTCACTAAGAACTGCATGAGATTGGTTGCGCGTGTTGTTCAGAACCATTTAACAGAACGTGTGTATTTGTTGTGGCAGTGTTAATGGTCAAGAGCTATGGCAAACAGTGAGCAAGGTAATGTGTGGACGATTCTTACACTAACGTTACAGATGAAACTGGAATCACTCACTGTCGAACACCGATCTGATAAACGTAACCGCTTTTATACTTCCTGTTATCCGTTGAAAAATGAGGCAGAGGTCGTCAACGTCCGTTTGAAATTTCCAGTTTTATATGCTGGTTAATTTGGATACGCACTTGATAAGGTCGACGAGTAAGTTAACTGTCATCTGTGGACAAATACAATGGTGTGATGCCGAATTCAACGTGTTAGTTCGGACGGTTGACGGGCCGTCGGTCAGTTTTGAACGAGGTCATTCAAGTCGCTACATGTGTTTTTCTTAACCAGTGATTTTTGCACCTCTCCCTAAATGTTATCACACGCTGCAATGGGGTACACTTCAAACGGTAGCAACCCAAATCGCTGATTGTGTGTCAGTTTGTTGTTGTTGTGCAGCTGGATGGAACTTCTTTCCTACTGCGTTGAATTTGACAAATCTACTGACGTGTGTGAACACTCGATGCAATGCACTTCCGTTAGGTCTGGAATTTACATCGTGACAATCTTCGGGTCGGTCATGTACACTGCGTTAAGTTGACTTTTCTGCTTCTCCCATTGCAGCAGACGGCAATAGACTCGTGCTTCATTCGTGTTAGGATGCACTGATAGTGCGTAGCTTCGTTAGGATTTGTATTCGACCTCCGAGTATGTTGTTTGTGAAGTTATCTTTTTAACCGCTTTCAGATATATAGACCTCTGGCGAAATAGCCACATTTGTCTTTCAAGGTATTCTCAAATGAAGACTGTCCAGTTTTTATTTGATTTAAAATTTGCATTCAAATTGATATTTGTGTTGTAGATTGCTCCCACTGAAAGCGAAATTCATACCCGTTCTTCCGTATAAACGGGTCGGCCTGATAGCCCATCGCATGTTCATATTAATATTGTCAATTGTGGCTGGTGCTCAATGCAGCACATCAACTGTAAGCCGTTGGCAATTTCCAGTACCCGCTGTCTTGAGCGCCTTGTGTAGTGGAGTTTCCCACGTCAAACTTGCTTATAGTATTGAAACTTCTGCACGGGTTATCCGTTTTGATATTTTTTCAATCGGTGTTGTTCCTAACTACTGTAAACTTGTGTGCAAGCACGCAAGTTGACACATTTTTGTTACTGTTAAGAACAACAGCATCCTTCCTTACCGTATGTTCGGTAGACAGTTCTTGTGGTCATGTTGATACGTTGGATCCTAAGCCTGTTTCGTTTGTTTGTCCTTTGACAGATTCGGCAAGGTTTATTGTTGCGACTGTTCACAGTCGTAATAGTCTGTGTATGCTTGTTTGTGCTGTTTATGTGAATTAAGGCAAACACACAAAAGTCTTTTATGTATGTTTTCGATCAGTCTTTTTGAATTTTGTTTTGTATTTTCGTCGGTGCATCCAAAAGCCTGTTGTCCATCCGTCACATTTGTCACGGAATGCTACAGTACTATCACGGAACATCATTTCGTGTATGAGTTTTTCCCCTACGACCTGGAACATTTATTTCGATCTGCTGGACACTTTTGTGGTGTACGGTTCTTTGTTACTTGTGACTTCTGCGTTTCGCATAGATAACTCATTCTTTTGTTGTTCATTTCTTGTTATGTGAAATGGACTGTTTTTCCCTTGAAAGGAATCTACTCCAGTGCGTCACTTGATGTCTCCCATCGACCAATCAAGAATTAACGCATTGTGTTCATATTGCTATCATCTGTTGTTGGCGATGCTATCTTAAAAATGCCGCAAACTCCTCTGGATCATCTGTATGAACTCTAATCTACGGTAGAGATAACACTGAATTAACTTGGCAAATTCGATGAAATCTTGAGCCCTCAGAGTGGGCTAATTTACGGACTACGTTCTTAAATGTATTGGGCAGATGTTCACGACTTACTGCCTTGTATATTTGTTGAATCGTGTGATGTCCTCCGTTGTCTTGCCACTCACCGGATATTTACTTAATAATTTGACTTCCCACCGCACAGTAGGATGATTCAAACAGATGCATGTACAGTGGCATCTGTGGGGTTGCTAAAACGGATCCAAAATGTTAGCTGAAATACTACCAAAAGTTGTGATGACGCAACGCCTGCCCGAAATGGAATCAGCATCTGCCTCTGGTAACTCTTTTCTGATGTAGATTTCAAAGGACGAAAACCATGAAACCAGCTTTCGAATATGAAGGGCTCATTGGTACAGTTGCCAGAAAGTATTCTCCAGCTGATTAAGTAACCCATTGTACCAGTAGCCAGCGTTTTGCAAATGTGTTATCGTACACCCGGCAATTAATGACGAAGTCTCAGACCGAGGTAAGCTTTTTAGGCACAGTCGAACGGTGTTCAGGCTTAAACAGGTTTTTCTAAAAGTGAGAAGGTATTCTAGCTGTCGCGCAGACTGAATTGTTGTTAATCTGCTGAACCGGCTAGCCTAGGTTCAGTTAGACTTACCTGCAACAGTCACGGTATAATAAACGTCATCGTTTCATCCGTTTCGTCCAGGATAATTTCAAGAGTTCTATCCGGCGCGTGAACAATGAACTCACTAAGAACTGATACGTTTTAGTTTAGGTCTTTTGATCTGAGGATAGTACAGTTCTGAACGTCAGGGCTGATTGTTCTTCTAGGTCGTTCGGTTCAGATTGTGTTTACGGAGAAGGTGCACCCAAGATGCTTGCAAATATGTTTACGATCTTCGGATTCAGAGGCAACCCAAACCAATCTTTCCTATTGATATCGCTCTTTGAGTTATTGACACACAAAGAATGTGTGGTTGTATCCTGTCAGCGACAATATGGTTGATCCACTCATCTCTACCATCGACGGCCTGTAATTATAACCTTTTAGCTTAGAAATGTTTGTCACGCATCTGCTTTCTTGTCCTGTGCTGTCGAAACATCCAGTAGGCGACTAGTGTGTAGTATTGGCATAGTAAATAGCTGAGACGTTGACGTCGTTAAGACACTTATAACCTCTTGGCTAGGGTCCGAAGGACGATGCGCCATTCTCGTTGTAGACGCAATCCATCCTATTCCAAACTTACAATCTGTATGCCGCGATTTCCCTTACTTTCTCTTTATGGTCTGTTCACCTTTAGTCTGTGTATTACAGATTGCTTATTGTGCACAAAATGGAACTAACAGAAAAAGGACAAACAGGTGAATTACAACGGGCACTTAAATTAACGGGCTAAAGATTTTCAAAACAGGGGCAGTTCTTTGCCACATCTTACCTTGCAGCCGTCCATAAGTATTTTGGATTTGTGGCCCTACAACCGAGAAACGTATTGCGTTGAACAATGCAAAGATTGATGTTCATTGTTTCATAGCTGGGTCGCATGCCATTGTATCGTCTTCACACTGTCCTTTCTAGCTTATCCTAAAGTCTATCAACGAGATATGCCCATCTGGCGATGAAGTATCATATGAAAACCTTGTTAGTGCAAACGAAGTAGGTTGTATGAACTCCCGTTTGGTGCGGAGCTGTCAAGAGTATCATTCTTGATAACCTGTCGTCTAATGTTATCTTTGCGCAGACGGTGGTTCTGTCACACAACGGCATTCACGCGAGTAAATACTATCAGATCGCTCCACCCACGATCGAGTTTACTGTAGCTGTAATGGTAACTGGAAGAATCGACACGTGCAGGGCCAAAACGACATCGCTAATCCGGCAATCGAGCAGCGCCGACGATTCAACATGAAACAGTAAAAATCTTACTGTGTGATCGATGTGCCGTTAGTCCAGGTAGATATATTTTGATTAAAGCCCTTGATCTTTGTTCATGTTTCTTCAGGAAGACAAAATAATGCTACCTAGTTGCCGCTGTTACCATTTTATGTACCCGTCCTCCTGTTCACATTTCTGTACGATCTCCGTTTGAGGATAATTGACTTTATTTGGACGCCTTAATGGGTCCATTTTATACCGTATGTTTCGGTGCTGGTATGTGGAAACGTATTTTCCCCACCAGAATGTTTCCTTCCACATTTCGATACTTACACTTTCTTCATATGTTATGCTCATACCCACACTTTTTCAGTGATATCCTCTTGTGTACACCTGTGCACATTTGTTTTTGTAGTAAGCATATGCTCACCCTACCATTTCCTAATCGTCTGGCCTAGTCAATCGGTTTCGGAGCCATCATGCATGTGTTTTATCGTTCGATAGAAAATTCGCCGTTGCCTTTTGAGTGCCCAAACTCTTAACTCTTAAAGCTTTTTGCCATGCCCTCCTCGGCCGTTGTCAGCCTCTAAGATTAAAAATTGTTTTTCAACGTCTACATTAAAGAAAGATTGCGTTGGTAACCAGTTTGTCTCTGACCTTTTTAAACCAGTATACACCGAGAAATATCTCTTTTTGTTAAGTTGTGATAAAGTTCACGCTGTTACGTCGAAAGCAAGAAAAAGACTGTCACTATATGTTTTCACTCATCACAGATTTCATGAGTTTACATTTTTCCACACCCTTCGGAATATGAGGACAGCTGCTGACAGCAAGCCACTTTTGCCTGTATCTCGCCAGAGTCGTTACATGCTGGAAAAGAATGGGTACATGTATTTTTTACACTGTGTTATTTTCCCGACTGGCCGGCTGACCCCATCAGTTCTGATTGGCAGTGGGCGTTGCTGGAGAAAACGGTTACTTCAAACCTTTTAACACATTGAATTCTTGAACACTATAATTTCGATAGTCCTCGGTCTATCGCGGCTCTCGCATATTGCGAGCATCCTCCCCACGATTGCAGTCTTCTCCGAAGTAAGGAATAAGCCTGATGAAATTTTGAAACATTTTTGTGTGAGTACTTGTTTCAAGGCTTATTCAGCAACGTCCATATCGAAGACGGTGTCAGAAGTATTGTTGTAGTTTTCTTTGTACCATGTCATAGAGCATAATGAAGGGATTTTGGACAGCCGAAGAAGTTCACGCAGTAATCCAGACTTGCTCGCGGAAATTCAGCTTTTCCAAGGCGGAGTTTTTCATTATCTTTCAAGTCAAGAATATATGTTCCCGCTTACTGTAGTAGCAAAAAAATTATGGTCGTTTCGGTTTGGTGATCGAGTTCGCTGCCATTGTTTTTACACCCCAAGGTTTACTAAGCTTGTGTCTTAAACACCACTTTATTAATTGCCTGCAGTGCTCATCTGATGATGTACGTTCAGTATCTGGTAAATGTAATTTATATAATTCTGTATAGCTAAGGCAGTACTGTGCCCGCTTGTTTCAAACTCTTGCTAGGCAACAAGCGTCGCTTCGGTGCGTAAGTCCAATTCAAATTCATTTAGTCTGTCTCCTAATCCGTTGTTGACTAGTTTATACATTCGTCTATTTTTATGCGTAACAAGATTCCGCAGCTATATAATACTTTACTGCAATATTTCTTGTTGCCCAGTAGCACTTTTGAGTTGGATGTTATTATTTTATCTTCGATTCCGTTGTTCACACTCGAGGCTGTTGGAAGTCAGACGGCTTGAGCTGCTTCATGGCGGATGAACGTTCCTGTCTTCTTTCAATCTTCTAAGTACTTTGATAAGGAATGACTTGAAATGCGAAAACAGGAGTTTTGTGTTGTAGTGTAATAACTTGTTGGAAAAGGTCAATGAACGTCTTGAGTGTGTTCTTGGCTGTATCCTTGATGCAATAATCTTGTTTCTGTCTTCTGCTGTACCGTACGCTGTTGCTAGCCGAACTCATTTGAACGCGTAGATTATGGCTCCGTGCGGTTTTCGCAAACCACGTAAACGGGATTTTCCATTTGTGTTTACGGTTGTGTTCCTATCTTTTGCACTCGTATCTGTCACTTAACCGTCGAGTTTACGTCTGATCGTCGGAATGTATACAAACGCTACAAGGTCAAAACACTGACAGATCAGCAGTATTCCACTCTACAGTCGTTACAAAATATAACCATAATCCAATCGATTTCATACGGAGTAATCCTTTGAAACCAGTTAGCCGAATCTGTTTCCACGATGACGATCACTTTGTGAAAAATTGGCACCGTAGTCTGGCCTTGAAATAACTGTGTATGTGGTTTATCACTTTATGGCTACCAATTAGTAAATTGTAATTCTGGTCACACAACACCGATGTGCAGTTTTGACCAATTTTCAAGCAGCACAAACAATGCTAGACGCTATTTCGCGTTCTGCTAAGTACTTCGGAATGCGCTTTGCAGCCTCAAAATGCAAAGTGCTTCTGCAAGATTGCTGTGATTACGTAGATTTAATGTTAGATAATGAAGTCATGGAGATTGTTGACCGGTTTGTATACTTGGAAGCTGCATCAACGTCGGCGGAGATGTAAGGAATGAAATAGAAACGCGTACATCCAAAGTTAGAGCGATATTCGCCAAACTAGGACACCTCTGGCAACAGAGATGCATCCTTCTATAGCTCAAAGGTCACATATATAAGGCGACAATAAGAACTGTATTAATTTACGGCAGCGAAACGTGGCCGCTCAGGGTAGAGGACGTGAACCGTCTTCAGGTATTTGACCACCGATGTCTGCGTTCGATCGCTCGTATCGGGTGGCACCAGCGAGTAAGCAACGAGGAGGTTAGGAAGCGGGTATTTGGTAGTGATTGTCAAACGAATTCTTTTGTTCAATCCTTACATTTGCACAGACTTAGGTGGTTAGGCTGTGTACTAAAGATGGCAGCTGATCGTCTGCCACAGTGTTTGCTATTTACCGTTGCTGCGGCCGGCTGGCGTAGAGAGATGAAGTCGTTCACGAAGGAGTTTCTCATTGTAGGTCGGGTTCGTCTCCCGGGCTGGGGCCCTCGCGACTCACAGAGTCGGTGGCTTGAGACGTTAGGTGAGATGGCGGCTAATCGAGCTCAGTGGCGTGAATGTTGTCGTTGTTTGGCCGAGTTGTCTGTGAAGTGAGTGCACTTAATGACGCGGGGCAGTGAAAGCCGTAAGGAAGCTGTCTTGCTGATGACGCCTTACTTTCACTTACAGCTCGGTTGTTTGTTTGCAAGGTGTAGGCACCTTGATGTTGAATGTTTGAATATAGACGTAGCTATTTTTAGTAGTTAGGTCCCTTCCCTTCGCCTTCTCTCTTCCTGTGCAGGTTTTGTTTTTTCCTTCTTGGTTGTGTGGCAGTTAAGCATCATTATGGATCACTGATGTATTGCTGTTTATAATGATGGTGATAATGATGATGTTATTGTTGGTAATTTCCGTTTTATAGAGGAACGACCGATTCGGTTTTTACATTTGTTTAGTCAGGTTTGCACATTCGTTGCCAATCTACCTTCTTCTGCTGATGTGGGTTTTTTCTATCTGACGTTTCCTTTCCTTCAGCCTTACAATCGTCACTTTTACAGTGGATCCTCAACCGTTTTCAATGTCTTCGTTCTAAGTGGCCTCATGAAAACGGTACAAAAACGTCTCAAGCCGCGAAAGTGACCCGGTCGTTCACTAAGCGTGAGCAGCCGCATTCAAGTTGTGCTGTTCACACTCGCCTCAAGTCGCAACCAATCATGGCTCCTGACAGAGGTGACAAACCGACCAAATTGACTGACTGGTCTGTCCCTGATACAAGCGGATCGAAATGTCCGCCTTCTCCAGGTCGAGCGTGTGAACTCAAACCCAAATATTCAAACTTTGGTAGCCTGCGTCGGTGTTTTAGTCTGATGGAAGATACAGTGAGCGATGTCCGCCTGACTGAAGACAAACCAGCTCCCGCAGTTTTTTCCTCCTTTTTTCCACAGACTGCTGTCCCTTCAATAGCTGTCTGTCAAGCTACGAAACTCCAGTCCGTTATCCCTATCCAGCAATCCTCGGCTCATTTGCGTCACGGATCCCAGTGGATCTCACACCAGGATCTTCTGGGCAGTCCGTCTTATCTATCGCTAATCGTTCGGCCGCCTTCCCAAGCGGATAATCATCGGTTGTCCTTGCGCCAATTACGCCTGCCAAGTCATTCGACATCCAGACTCGTACTTCCCACAACCACCCCGGAGAATTTTAGATATTGGTCTCATGGAAATCATCCCGAACGTCATAATTCCCTGTCCACACCAGCCAATGCTCCACCCACACGCAAGCGGTTGACCACTCGAGATAGTGGCTATGTAGAATCTGAGTGCGCCAATCCTCCCGTGCAGTACCACGATCGTTCTGCTGCCTCTCCTATGTCCAAATCATCCGAAGGGACAGCATTCGCGACAGCTGACACGCCGCTGTGGTTGAGTTTGCAATCGCAATCTCCACCACTGATTTGGTGGACTACTGGCTTCCAGCATCCGATCCCGACCAAATTGACATCCAACGTGGCTGTTGCAATGGAACCGAAATACCGCTTCTGAGTGCACCTTCAAACTTTCACATGGCAGCTTTGTGATAATCGTCTGGCATTTTTATTGCGCCGTTTACTTCCCTGTCGATCATATTGTAGCGAGAAGGCGTCCAATAAAGCACAATCTTTATTGTCCAACACGATAGTTACCATGCTACGCATGCGCTCGCGTTTATGAGTCATCATTCCAGTCCACAACACGCCCAGGTTTCCGCTCACACGTCGTGTGCACTTCTGCCCGGTTTATGTGTGTGATCGGCGCCTTCTACCGGGGGTTTTCCGCCTGCCACTCCTCGTCCGTTAGTCCGATCTTGTTGAGCGATGGCTCGTCCGGTCGCTCGTGTTGTCCGCAATCTATCGCTGTGGGCTTTTGGACGGACCTCCCCCCGCGTTGAGGTATTCCGCCAAGTGTTGGAATACTCTCACCTCCCGCTTGATAATCCACCACAATATGACGTACGCCTTCTTTTCTGTACAATTTCGAGCCAGAATGTGGACAGAACCGAATTATCGGAAACGTGTTTTCTTGTCTTGTTATTAAATCCTCGAGCTGTGCTGCATTTACGTAAACGCATGTTACACCGCTAATGTGGTTTCACCAAAAGAGTTTTTAACCTGCCTGTTTTCGCTGGTTTGCCTGTTCGTTACTTCACTCCATAGTGTTTGCGCAAGCAGCTGGCACTGCTTCTCCAGATGACAAATGAAGCTCCGGGCGAATTCAGCGCGAAGTGTCGAATGGTCGAGTAATATTTTAGGTAACTTTTTATGTAAAATTTGTTATTATTTGCTTGTACGGCTGGTTTATTGGTCTCACAGTAGTATGTGAACATTTTGACGGTTTTTTCAGTCCGGTTACGCCATGTTCCACTATAGTGAGCGCAACAGTGAAATAGATTGTTCCCAGTGAGCAATCTCCTATAGGCTTAACATCATCTGGCAGACCATTCAATCAACTAATCGCCTTCATGTCAAATTTACACTGGTGTTCGTCTAGTTGTAATAATTTTTGTTGTGCTCAACGGTTCAATGACGAGACCACATTTCCACACCCTGTGATATTTTCACGCTTGCCACTCAAGTTGATGTGAATGAAGTGATTATTGGAAACGAGTGTTCTTGGTTCTTCTGGTTTCAAAAAAGTTAATCGCACGACCTGTTCATGGTACTGATTTAAGCTCGTACCACAGTTTCATAGATAAACACGGGACACATCGTGATACTTTCTCTCAGACCTTATTACATTTCCTCTAAGGTATTTGAGCTATGTAGCACAGGTGTACTCAGTGATTAGTTGAATGAACGTTAGCTTTTTGAACTGAAACATGTTGACTTTCGGTAATCGTGGGTGTTAGGTGTTTCGCTTCGTATTCATCAAGAATTTGATAAAATATCGACTCCTGGTTACAATGTTGATAAAACTATCTCACTCACGTTGGGCGTGTTGTCAGTATGGTTAGTGTACTCACATAGGGTCGGCTTTTACGCGAGATAACTTACTATGCACTGTTCTTGCCGAACGATCCAAGCGCTCTCAACTGGCTTGGATGAAAAAGTCAAGGTTACAAACAGCTGTTTTCATTAATTCTCATCAGGCATATACAATTACAAGAGATTCATTGGACTTATATATAAAACAGGAATATGGTTATACGCAATGGTAATAGTCATGGCAACTGTGGATGACTGTCTACCCGGGTGGTGGTGGGTTTGTTTGTGTGTTGTGTTTACATGAATCATGTGACCGGTGTGTGATAAACGTGTTAATCGGGTTACTGGGCCACCGAGTTTCAGACGGTTTACACATGGTTGGCCACGGGAGGTGTAGGGCTTGTATGAATTTCTTTTGGGCGCACAGTTGGGGGTTGTAGAGTTTGATAGCGATCACCTCTGCCGTCGATAACAGTCTCGTCCTGACAACTCGGGAGTGGACGTGGGACATGTTATTTTGAACGCTCTGTCAGGCATGATTTTGATGATCCATGTCGATCAGATGCGATCCGATAGCACTTGAGATTGGTTTCGTTATACCATTACGTAGCCATTTGGGAAGGTGCTCACGGATCCTGTCTGATAGTCGCCGAGTGGTTTTCCCAACGTAACCGGCTTGACAACAGCAGGTGAGAGAGTAAATACAGAATGACGAAGAAAACTTAGGCAAACTATCTTTGAGATGTGACACCCACACCGGTCGGCTCTTAAATGAGATGATCATTCGTGCAGCATTGTAGGTCTTGGCCAATGCATTTGTCAGCCTGCGACTGATCAGTTCACTAGCTGCATCGCCTTTAAATGCCAGACTGGCAAAATTGGCTTGGATGAGTTGACCGTTTGTTGTTATCAGCCAGATAGCTTTCTCAGCTGGCAAACGTCAATTCAACATTTTTGTGAACTGATAATTCCAGCTGCAACGTATGCTTTAAATTTACACTTCGGTCGGCTACATATTTCCCGATCTGACGTTGACTTTGTCTACAATGCCCGGTAGAATCTGCATTGCCTGAAACCTCGATGTAAGTCTGTACTGCCGCGTGACTTACAACTTTTCTCCCGTGATTGACAAGTATGAATATGTTCGTCTGATCCAACTCTTGCTTTGTCGTCAAAGCTTGGAAGCTGGAAACGCTGTGTAGGCTTACCAAAATTCTTCTAGAACACATTAAGGGGCTGCTATACAATCCCAGTACGGACCATGATCATTCCGAGCGATTTTGAACTGGTATCATCAACTTTGGAGTCAGTGGTTTATAGTTTATGGATTTGCAGCAGTGTCTACAATCAGGAGCCCTTCCAGTTCACTAATCCAGTAATTTGAGTGACATTCCGACGCTGGTTTTCAACCGAAGGAGGAAGGGCAAACGCCACTGAAACGAACTCCCAGCAAGCGTTTAATAACGACTGATTACCTGAATGAATCCATCCTGAAACGATGTTTTTCGTGTGTTTAGTGCTCTGGGACCTAACTGGGTTGGAGCAGTTATCACTTCGCTAGTGATCAGTGGGATTAGATGGTTGCAAACCAAAGCTGTGTTCTATTCTTCTAAAGTGCATACTATTATTGAACAGGTGGTTTGGTTCAGTCATGAACTTCCGATCACCTTACAAAACTGGAAGAAAGTTAGGTAATGTCACTTGTGAACGTTTTATTGGTTAGATGGACACACTCCATCTGGTGACCAGGGTGTACCGGTAATCACGTCGACGATCGACATCTGACCCAATGTGCTGTCGAAAATGCAACGTGGAACTTTCATTGGCCCCAAACCAGGTTCACTACTTATGAGGAGCATTGATCTTTCTTAGGTGAAATTTGAGTATAACAATGTTTTTCATTCGTTTCATTGTAATGGGAAGTAGCAGTGCAAGTTAGTTTCCGAAGCTGATTAGCAAAGAGAAAAACTTGTATCAGGCATGTACCGGGTCACTTTGCTTAGAACAGTGTGATCGATAGCGGAAGGCGGTTGATTGATCGTCTAGATTACCAGTTATCCGTGATGGGACACTCGACTTCCTCACAGAAGACTATCAGTTGTAAGTGCCATGATACACGCCTTCTGAATGAACATAGCACTGTTCATCTTGTGGATCGGCGTGAAATGTTACCAGATTGCCCGTTGAACGCCATGGTACCTGACAGCAGTTCATGAACCGTATTTCCAGAAAAGCAAGATGTGTAAATTAGAGGAACAATTAAATTAATGCTTGCAACTTATAATCCACAAGTTATTAAAGTTAAACAACTTAAGACAGAAGTGGTGGAAATTTTCTACATGGATAACTGTTGTGTCGGGCTGATCAATAACAGCAATACCCGCACCCGAGCGTCATTTTTTCCCCACTTCTCCATCAAGTGTCGTATCGTAAATCAGGTATTTAGGACTGGGGTTTGTATTGTGCTGAACTAATATAAGAGAGGACGAGCCAACAGTTTTGCACATCTGCTTCAGATTATTCAAACGCTTATCCTTCGATGAAGTGACGACAAAGACCAGTTGAAAAATTCGCATCTTCCACCCAACAAAACCATTTGTATGCATGAATAAGAAAATCAATCATATGGTATTAGCCCTGAATAAGGCTTTCGTCATTCACAGGTAGACTTGACATTTACGACAGTATTTTCACGTCTTTATCTCCTATCGCTTGCAAACAGTGTGGCGGATATAATGGGCACATTGTTCCCCCGTGACGTTTTTCATAGCAGAATGGACTACTTGTTCCAGAATACGCATGCGTCCATTCCTGCTGGCTCAGTACTTGATCAGGATCACCACCTATCAACGCATCATAGTGGACCCGCAACTGCTGCTTCACCCTCGCCTTCACTATGCTCCAGACGTTCTCAATGGGATTCAGCATAGGCGAATACGGTGTTAATTGCGATAGCTGCTTTCCAAATCAGTATAGCAAGGGGCATTGTCACAAATTACCACTATTGTTGACATAGCTGCGCCGATCTTCAGTTTATCCATCAGAGCACGGAACCATTGTCTACAGTCAGTACTGTTGTAGGCACCCCTTCGCACCGTATAGGTCGTAATAGAACTTTCTGTCATTGCTCCAATCAAATGTAAGTTTCGGACTCTGTTGCTGATGACAGAAATGCACACTTTCGTTCGCCTCATCAACATCATCATAGACAGCAATACATCAGTGGTTCACACTGATGCTTAACTGCCACACAATCCACGAAGAAAAAAAACCTATATATAGAAAGAAGAAAAAGAAAGAGACGGGGGGGACCTAACTAATAAAAATTAGACCTTTATATTCAAACATTCAACATCAAGGTGCCTACACCTTGCAAACAAACAACCGAGCTGTAAGTGAAAGTAAGGCGTCATCAGCAAGACAGCTTCCTTACGGCTTTCACTGCCCCGCATCATTAAGTGCACTCACTTCACAGACAACTCGGCCAAACAACGACAACATTCACGCCACTGAGCTCGATTAGCCGCCATCTCACCTAACGTCTCAAGCCACCGACTCTGAGTCGCGAGGGCCCCAGCCCGGGAGACGAACCCGATCCTACAGTGACCAACCCCTTCGTGAACGATTTCATTTGTCTACGCCAGGTCATCATCTGTCCACCTCGCACCTGCGCCAGTCGGCCGCAGCGTCGGCAAACAGTGCTCGGTGTGGCAAACGACTAGCTGGCATCCTTAGTACATGACCTAACCATCTAAGTCTGTGCAAATGTAGCGACTGAACAAAGAACTCGTTTGACAATCAGTGCCAAACACCCGCTTCCTAACCTCCTCGTTGCTTACTCGCTGGTGCCACCCGATACGAGCGATCGAACGCAGACATCGGTGGTCAAATACCTGAAGACGGTTCACGTCCTCTACCCTGAGCGGCCAGGTTTCGCTGCCGTAAAGTAATACAGCCCTCACTGTTGTTTGATATACGCGACCCTTAAGCTTTAGAGAAATACCTCTCTGTCGCCATAGGTGTCTCAGATTAGCGAACACCGCCCTAGCCTTGGAAATACGCGCTTCTATTTCATTCCCTACACCTCCGCCGCCGCTGATGCAGCTTCCCAGGTATACAAACCGGTCAACAACCTCCATGACTTCATTATCTAACATTAAATCTACGTGATCACAACAATCTTGCAGAAGCACTTTGCATTTTGAGGCTGCAAAGCGCATTCCGAAGTACTTAGCAGAACGCGAAATAGCGTCCAGTGTTGTTTGTGCCGCTTGAAAGTTGTCAAACAGCAATACCTTATCGTCAGCATAATCAAGATCAGTCAGTCTTTCACCAGGTAGGAGGTCCACGCCGGCATCATTTGAGTGCCGCAGACAGTCCTCCATTATTTCGTCTATGACGAAATTGAACAAAAATGGTGAAAGGGGACAGCCTTGACGTACGCCGCTCCTGGTGCTGAAACTGTCAGACAGTTCACCGTAAACCCTAACCTGAGTTGAAATATAGGAATAAGTCATCGAGAGTATGCTCTACTTGTTCGGAACACCCCTGCGTTTAAGCGACTCTAGAAAGTGTAGATCGATCCACCGAATCGAACGCACCTTTATAGTCGAGGAATACGGCGATTGTTGGCCGGCGGTACACATGACGCTGCTCCAGAATTTGACGGAAGGGTAAACGTATGATCCCTACAACCTTGCCTGTTCTTCCCTAATGTTTGCCTCCCGAACTGCAGTGAGTCGACGAAGTATAATGGATGCCAGAACCCTTGAAATGACTGGGGTCAAACTAATTCCCCTGCGGTTTTCACAAGAACCCACGATACATTTCTTGAATATGGAAACTAGCACAACCAGCACGGAGGGATGGTCTCCGTCGTCCACACAAGTTGAAACAACTGAGTCAATGCCTCTACTAACGCCTCTCCACCTTCTTTGAAAAGTGCCGGCACGAGATCATCTGGACCAGCAGCCCTATTACGATTGAGAGCCGAAAGGCAATTGCGAACCTCAGTCTCAGTGGGTGGTTCCAAATCTACCGACCAGGGTGCTACATCACAAGTTTGTGGCGGCAACACAATAGAAGCAGGAGGCCAACTAAATTGACCCTCAAAGTGTTCCGCCCAACGCTCTAACCTTCTGGACTTATTACAGATTAGTGTGCCATCTGTCTCGCTGATAGCTTCACTGACAGACGGTCGCCTGGGACCAGTGGCACGGATCAGCTTAAACAGTTTACCGATGTTCCCTGAGGCAAATGCGGTTTCCATTTCCTTAACTTTTTCCACTAACCAAGCCTCACGATCAGCCTTTAGACTACGTTTCAGTTTCCTACGGATATCTCTCTAGACTTGTTATGTGAACTACCGGATCCAATGTTTGTTTAGCACATGTACCCCGTGCCGCATGCTACAGTACCTGCTTTCTGAATGGCCTGTGAGATTTGAGTCCAGCAGCTATTAGGATCTTCGGAGTGAGTACCACTAAGGCAGCTTTCTAAGCTGGTTTGGTAATTATGCTCTTACCGATGGTAAAGCCAGTTTCTCAACAGCTAATCGTTGCTGTCGGTGGGGTCGTTGCCCAGCAAAAGTAAGAACAAAACGACAACGTACCAACGCATGGTCTGAATCCAAGCATGTGCTCCAATAAGAACAATAGTCTTGAATGAGACCTCGTCACCTATAAACAACGGCTGTGTTCTATCTGAGACCATTTGCTGATGTACTGACATCTGAACAGTGTATTGAACTGGCTTTTACTTATGCAGCCTGCGGTGAAAGTATTGTGGAGACCACTAGCAAGTCTAATGTAACGCATGTGAAGACGCGATCAGTTACACGTGAATCGGTCGAAGGCTGATGTAATTTTCTTACAACGGGCAATGTTCATGACTAGCAAAGAAATGGTCTACTGCGCACATCAGCAGATGCCTGTTACGTCACCCAAATTGTTTTTAAATCAGGACTTCGATGAATATGATCGAGCATAATGTCTTGTTTTACTGGCGTACAACTGTTCAGTCAGTGGTATTTCCTAACCAAGGTGTCTCAACGTTCAACAACTTGCGACAAGCAAAAGACGATGCTCATCATAGCCTACAACCTGGAATACTTTTGAAATCGCACGTCAACGTGCGCTGCTGTTTCGCATTTTGTCGAAAATGAGCAACTGGCAGTCATGCAACATCTATCGCGTTTTGAGCAACGTAACGGTATATGACCT
>LOND01028764.1:14335-27095 GCA_014220965.1 Paragonimus kellicotti | reverse complement strand
GCCATATCTGGGGACACACGGAAACTGTTCTCTGTGATTCCTGACTGTGCTGATCATCTAACCTGTGCACATGAGGTGGTTCCCTCATCACTAGACAGCCGTGGCAACACATGGCCTGAACGGTTTGAAAAACGATTCAGCCGGCCTCACTTGGACCATGTAGACGACAGGACCTGAATGGACAGCCCTCTCCGTTCCAGACAACCTTCCACCGGAAGAAGAAATAATCCTGGAACTTAAATTACTTGAGGTTAACAGGACCCTCGGATCGTATTTTTCCTTTTTTTCCAGGGGGTGGTTGATATCACCGACAAAACTTTCAAGCTGTTGAGGAAACCAGAGAGATAGCTCGTGAGTTAGGCTTGCCAGCAGTGATCATCGTTTCCATTAGCAGGCTCGATCTCTGTGGTGGCCACAGAAACACCAGTTTAGTGTCTGTTGCGTTGAAGCTACTTTCTTTGTTTTACGTCGACTCGTCAAACCCACGAAAGATCAGATATATGACAAACGGGCTGGAATCCGATGTGGACTAGTGTGCATCGACCACATTTTCATCCTATCCAAGCAAAGGGGTAATGGCCTTCTGATCCCTAAGGGGCCGTTTCGATTCGGTTGTTGGTAACTTTCTCTGCAAATGTCTCTCCTCAAATGAGTCCCAAGAAGTATGTGAACCTGTCAATATCATCGATTGTTTACTCCGCAAGCACTGTGAGAGTTCACGTGCATCCGTCTCGGTTGTTTATCATTTCCAGTGGTGTTCCTCAACGGTTTCCGGTCTCTTTCTCCTCGATTTTGTGATGGGCGTTACTTTCGATGTGCGTGAAGAATCCGAAAAGCTCGCTGTTGAACCTCTTCCTGCCGTTCGGTTGATCGACGTGAGGGTATGTGGATGACATCGTCTTACATAGCCCCTCTGCCGAAGATATACAAACTACTGGATAAAGTGACTGAACGGGCTGGGCTGTATTGGTTGCGTTCCGCACCTCAAAGTGCAAACCGCGCCTTTAAAACTGGGGCTTATTTATGCCTACGTTCTTTATTGCTGGCAATCCACGTGAGATTGTGATCAGTTTCACATATTTGGGAAGTACTTACTCGTCAACTTGTGGTATTGCTGATAAGGTTTCGTCGAGAACTTCGAGGGCATGTCATTTTTGATGACTTGAACTCTCTGGCGTCAAAAAGGCGCCCATCTGTCATTGAAAGAAAAGGTATATAATGTTTATGTGCATTCTGTTTTGCTCTGCGGTTCGGCAACGTCGCCTGTTCGTAACAAAGACATAAACGGGCATGGTGCGTCTGACATCGTCGTCTCTGCCAATTAGCCTACACAAATTGGGATGATCGGATGAGCTGCGCGGCCGTTCGTTGGTGCACATTTCGGAACGCTCGTAATACGCGTCCATTCAGTCGACTGATCTGGTCGCACAGTCTGCCATGGTTGTGTCATACACTTTGCATGCCGGTCGAGCGTTTACCGCTCCGGGCACGATGTATTGAGTTCACCAACAGTTGCGTAGAACCGCGTGATTATTGAGCACTGATGTAGTCGCGAAATATGGAGGCCCCGACTGTTCAATTGAGTAGGAGTCGCCACTCTGGTTTGGATTCGGTTGCTCACACAAATCACTGGCTGACCTGTTAGCGTGTCGAAGTCAATGTCGTGTCTGCGGTACTAACATTTTTTGAACCTTTTCAACTGTTTTTAACCCATTTTTGCGCTTCCTGGTAAATCTCTTCCGCTGCAAATTCCACGCGCCTACTATGGACGACGGCCCAAACAGCAGAACGTTGTGTACAGGCTTGTGACCGATGTGATTGATTGATTTAAGGTGAGTTCCGTGTGAAAGAGGTCTCAAGGTGGTAGTTTCTAGACCGGCTAAACTGAACTGATCTCCTGAAGAGTCATCAGACGAAGACCGGTACCTCCTACCAACCGAAGAACGACATTGGCTTAACGAACTGTGCACCAAGCTGCCCGAGAGACCGCGGAAAAGTTTTGTTTGTTACGCTGTATGGTTTGAGGCTAAGCGTCTACATAGTGGGCTGCCCCACCGACTGGGAAGAGCGGTATGCCATCGTTGTCATACTGAGAATCCAGAGGAGATGTGTTGGAGCATCGAATAATACAACAACTCGGGACTTACCAGAGGAACGGGAATCACGAAGCTCAATGAGTGTTGACTGGACCAAATTTACTGGCGTAAATACTTGTGACAGGATTGGGGGTAAACGTGTTTTTCAATCTGGCAATGTGAATGTAACTGATCATTCACGATGTGGCCGACGGAAATGTGACCAGCTTCGTTTGAATCAGCTGTGGCACATGCTTGTGAACGGCTAAACCTACTGGGTTGTACAACGAGACAATCAGAGCGAACATGGTTGTCAGGTTTCAGTTGAGATGTCATGAACCTTGAGCCGCAACCTTGCTTTGGTGGTTTTGCTTCTGTCACACCAGTTGCAGCATCAGTATTGGACATCGTGCACATCCTTGTTTCACTTGAAGCGATCCATCAAATCTGACCTGTTCTCAAATAGGCCATATAACTGTCATTTGTAGGTAGTGTGGCTTCGTGCAGAACTGTCGTTCTTTTCAGACAACAGATTCAGCTCGTTGATTAGTGCGTTATCGCTTTGTCTACCATTTCTTGGCAACGACTTCGTCGACTATAACGGCTGACTGTCGAGAAACTGGTCAGGCTGGCAGTAAAACATGTTAACAAAATTAGTCTCGAGCGCAGTCTCTGATTTTGACCTCAAGGGTCCCAGTGGCCACTGAACTGGAATTTCTCATGACATCGTGGTATACGCTGCAGTTTTTCGCAAGTTACCAACACTGAATTTTGGGAACTGTGAAAGTCTTTCTGTTGTGTAGGAAGTTTGACGCCTCCTTATCAAAACAGGCCTACTGATTCGGTAGGGCTACATATAAACTTGCAATTTCAATTTCATTAACGTAGGTCGTTCGATTCCACCTGGTTCTGAATATGATGACGACCGTCGAGAACTTAAACGCAAGCTGACTAAAAGCTTGCGCAAAGACCGTGAGCACTACTTGGTCGAACAGTCGAAAGAGATGGAAAGGGCCTTCTTTTATCTGGGAGTAGCAGATCATTTCTACTGATCCGTGGTTGTACTGGTCGTCGAGTCGGTGTAAGTGAGACCATATGTGAAAAAGATGGTTCACTTATCACCAATCAATCGCGTCGACTTGACAGGTGGGCTGAACATTTTGAAGAACAGTTCAGCTGGCCTCAACCAGACCATGTGGACGACGGGACCCGAATGGTCAGTTATTGCGTTCCAGACGGCCCTCCGTCGGAAGCAGAAGTGGTCCTAGAGCTCAAAGTTATTGAAGCGTAACAAGGCTCCTGGACCAGACCTCTTCTCTTCTCTTTTCAAGGATGGTGGGGAGAGGTTGATATCAGAACTGACAAAACTCCTCCAGACGATTTGGGAGACTGAAGAGGTACCTCGCGATTGGTGCTTATCAACAGTAATTCCCGTTTTCAAAAGGGGGCCCGAAGTCTATGTGACAACCACAGAGGCATCAGTTCTGGTATCTGTTGCGTCCAAGTTACTCACTGGCCTCATTTTACGTCGGCTCACTAAGCCCAGAGAAAGTCAGATACGTGAAGAACAGGCAGGATTCCGGACCGGTCTGTGATCCGGTTGCTCGTAATATCTCGAACTGTCTTCACAGTGAAATACGTGAATCTGTTGAGATCACTGTATGCTCACTCTGCAAGCAGGGTGAGGGTTTATGGACAGCTGTCTCGGGCGTTCATCACTTCTAGTGGTGTTCGTCAAGGGTGTCCGATTTCCCCTTCCTGTTCAATTTTGTCATGGACGACATTCTGGAGGGTGCGCTTGAGGAGTCCAGTGAACTTGGTGTTGAGCTTCTTCCTGGCGCTAGGTTGACCGATCTGGAGTATGCGGACGACATTGTCTTACTTAGCCCCTCTGCCGAAGACATGCAGACCATGCTGAACAAGGTGATTGACCGGACTGATTTATGAAGGAGAGTATTTTACCTGCTTCACACTCTGGACTCATACGTTCCACGTTTTTTTATAGTTAAGTATGCATATGGACTCGTGCAAAGGTTCACACTTATCAGACTGCTCAACGGAACAATCTGGTTGTTCACCGTTATGCGTCCTGTTTCGAATTGAACGTATGTTTATTGAAATTTCTCAGGAACGCTAGATTTTAGCCACACCGGTGGCGGCAGTTGTATTGAAATGTACATTGGAGCATTTTACTGGTTAGATCGTGTGCCAAAAGAGTATCCGAAATTGTGGCCTGGATCGGTGTTGTCCCATGTTAACAAACGATTCAATTATCAGGCTGAACTAACAAACCCAATGCAGATTGTTAAGTATACCTCATTTGTTTACGTTTCCTGGAGGTTCAGGTTTTTTATAAAATGCCACACGTCATTCCAGGCCATTACTGTCCTAGAATAATTACATCTTTAAATCACATACATCCCATTTACTTGTCTTCCATCTTGTTAATTTTAGCACAGTAAAATGCTGGTTCGCAACTTGACTCGCTGTGTTGGAAATTTAAGTAAAATGGTCCGCCCGACCTTGTCTCTACGCCGGTGCTTTGCTGCACAGGTTCAGAAACCTGCTCCTGATTTTTGTGGAATGGCCGTCGTAAACGGGGACTTCAAGGAGATAAAATTGAAGGATTTCGCGGGAAAATATTTGGTCCTATTTTTCTATCCTCTTGACTTCACTTTTGTGTGCCCAACGGAGCTGATCGCTTTTTCCGATCGAATAGATGATTTCAATAAAATCGGAGCGGCGGTTGTTGGTGTCTCCACTGATTCTCATTTTAGTCACTTAGCGTGGATCAATACTCCCCGGAAAGTGAGTCTGGGGGTTTCGCTGACTTGCGAAAGATTGGTTTCATTTTTAGATTTTATCTCCTTAAATTCGTTAATTTGTTGTTGTATAGGTCACTGGTGCTTATATACGGTTAGCTTAGCCAGCGGTGGCTAGACTCTTATTTTGTGCCTCTTTTCTTCTTCGACCTCCAAAAAATAATGGTTTATCTAGGTCCAAGCCAGGTCTTAGAACGTTACCTGCCTGTTCTCGCAAGTTTTATTCGCCTGTTGTCCTGTTTGACGCGATCGAAGCATGTTGGTTATCGTGCGCTTACTTAACATTCACTATTTCACGCGTGCTCGGTGGATAAACAAACAGCAGATAATTTGTTCGGAAGATGCGGTGCCTGCGAATTAGGAGTTGCCTATCTTGCATTTTGGGTATGCGCGCTAAAACAGAGGAAAAGGCAGAAGACACTACAATCAGTTCACGGCACTGAAAACCCACTCACTGATGGCAAACTGGACGCTGTGGTTTTTGATTTCAGTTTCGATTTTTTTCTGCGTAAGTTCATACGCCTATCGTTTGAGCTCACAGGAGACTGACGGTTTGGACGCCGATTCTTAATCACAGTGGCAGGTTCGAGTCTCGGTTGTCACGGCAACATCCGATTCGATGTAGGCAGTCTGGTGATATTCAGCTGACATGTGATCTTGTGTTGCAAGGCTGGAAATATTTTTGGATTCAGTGTGCCCGCAGCTATTACGGTTCTTCTGTGCATACTCCACACTGGTGAACTAGATCTCAGGGTTGTAGAAGAAAGTGCGTCGGTGACTATATTATTAACCTGATAACCCGACAACTGAGCTGACGAATGTATCACCTGTTTCGACATGTTCTTTGCGGTATTGCAAAGGAATAAGACCATACCAACGGAGTATATGAGATAGTTAACGTATAGGTGGTTTGTCTGAACCAACAGGATAAGAACCAGTCAATTTTTTTCCCGGGTATGAAAGCAAACCGGCTCTCAGGTTGTCTCGTGCCACATTTATTTTCAAATATTGTGCTGGTTTTTTTCTTTTCTTTTTAACTACTGTAGTATAATTTAGTTCGGTTGCAGTATTTAGCCTATTTAAACGTATGGGTCATTGCGCTCCTCAGTTCAGTTAGGCAGTCCCGCGTTATTTTGAACATCGGACAGTAACGTTATTAATTGCGTTCGTTATTGCCTTCTTTTTATAACGTAGTGTTCGTACTATAGAGGGGCACCACCCCTATCCACCTAGTGTTCGAGTGTATCTTGCCTCATTTCTTTTCTCTTCTGCCTCGGTGTATATCTTGCATACATGTTGAAACGTTCTGCGTGTAGTTTTTGTTCTAAGGTAGTTCGCGCAAGAGACCACGCCCTTCAGTGCTTCGGTTGTGACGCTTGGTTCCACACTTCTTGCCTCGGCGTCTCTCTGGAGTTGTACCGAGTTCTGATTGCGGCCAATCTAGACTGTATCCAACTGAATTGCGATAAATGTAGATCATCTGGGCGGCTGTTTAGTAGTTCATTAGACGCTACTAGTAATTCGGTGCTCACTGTTAGTGCAGCCACCGCGTCCGACAACGGTGTTCCTGACCATAGCTTGCATCTCCCAACACAAGAAGTAGAAATCACGCCTAAACGTAAGGCAAGCACGTCAAAAAAGTGCCTGCGTTAGTTGAGTTAGTTGAAGTGGGAGGTGGGCCACCAGTGTCGACTATCAGTTACTCGCCGATACAAGACGTAAAGGGCTTATCCACCAACACCTGTAAATGAAGTTTCTGGGAGCAAAGATAGAGAAACATGCACGATGGGGTCCACGCGCTCTTTCCGAAATACTGGTAAGGCTAGATAGCTCAAATCACCAGCATAAGGTCAAATACATTCCTTCCATCTGCGACTGAGTCTACAGCCGTAGATACAGATTTTTCATCTGTACCACCAACTACAACTACATTGCTGATGCTCATTGAGGAACAAAGTTCTCAGCTGACTATGATGAAAGTGAACAGTGAATTGCTGAGTAAGAGGCTGGCCCGCCTGGAGAACAAGTACGAGGTAGTTGTCGGCAGAAGGAGGAATGTCTTAATACATGGTATTCCCGAACCGTACTTAAGAGACAGCAAACAACGAGCATTTGCACTGAGACACCATCTGTCAACTATATTTCGTATGGGAGGATTATCAGGAGATATCGGAATAGGTAGGGTGTTACGAGTGGGGAAATGGAAATCAGCTGGCCAACGTATCAAGGGAAACGAGACCGGTCGTTTTGGAACTCGTACACCCTTTCCATCGGGATCAACTACTCGCGAGGTCACTGGACATAAAAACTAAGTCAAATAACAAATTTGAAATCTTCCCAGACGCGCTAAATCCTGCTTCTCCGAAGGGCGTCCGTTCGCTGCACAAGCCGAAGGCACTGGATACTGATCGTTGCTTCCAGTTGACTCTTTCTCCTATTACGAACGAGTCCCGTGCGAGTATACAGATTCCTCCCGCGTATCTTGGGGTCCCTAATACAGCATCACAAACGTGCAATCCGTCGCCGGCAAAAAATGGAATCCGCCCTCGGGTATAGTTCCCGAGGGCTCCCAATCCCAATATAAAAGACCCGATCGGTCGGAGCCCCAGCGTGTGAAAGCCTACTACACAAACGCCTGCAACATCAATAACAAATGGGGTGAATTACTTGCCGTAGCTGGTGGTTACGACGTGATTGCCATCACAGAATCTTGGCTCAGAATGGATGCACAGTACGATGGGCTGTATCCGGAAGGATACAGGTGTTACAGACAAGATAGACCTGACGGGAGGCAGGGAGGAGGGGTGCTACTTTTAATTGCCGAAAGGTATGTGCAGCTGCATGGCTCCTCTCTCAGTACGCCGAACATTCAGCTAATAGAAAGTGTGAAGTCGAACAAACAGACCATCTCAGTCGTATGTGTCTATCGTAGTCCAATGTCGCAAGCTATCGAGGATGCGAAGCTTATATTTCTTGAGGGACATCACTGCTAAACCACACTCCCTGCTAATTCTTGGAGACTTCAACGCTGCTGGCATCGACTGGGAGGAGGAATCAGCCTCTGCAGGAAGTTTTGGAGCAGACCTGCTGGAATTCCTCCATAACAACATGCTGATTCAGCACGTGAGATGTAACTCGCGTTTTAGAATAGGGCAGGTCCCCTCACTGCTTGACCTAGTGGTAAGCAGATACCAAAATCAAGTTACTTCACTTAGTATGGGTGTTCCTCTCGGGAAAAGTGACCATGTGGCTATCACTTTTGAGTTCTGCATCAGATGGCAGTCGATACCTTCGTTTTTTTCTCAAGGCTTCTATTTTAATGCCCTGACGGTTTGTGAAGTGTAAAGAACTGATGTGTTGCTCATGTATGCGTAGATTTGTCATTTTTGAAAAGTACGCTTTGTTCGTTCCGACTTATAAGAATGCATGTGGAATATCTCAGCTTCCTTCGAGCTCTATCCCGCCGTTCTCATGATGGGTCTCGTGTTGTGTTTATTTTCGGCTCGCTAACGAATTGACTATGTGGCCATTCCCTTTTGTTTGCGGAGTTGTGCTCAACCTGATAGTTAGCTGGTCAGGTCTATGCAAACAATATACCTAGTTCTAGATGGCATATTCAGTCGTAACTGACGTTTTTTTTTAGAGAATTGAGGTTAATCGAACGTTTCTTTCAGAAGTGCAACTGCTGTCGCCTGGAGCAAATCCGTTTACTGCCAAGCCTTACACTAGTTGCCCTTCCTTTCGCGCTCCGTGTGAGTTAAGACCAGCAATCCAAATGGCCTGGGTGATTTCGTTACATTCCGATCAGGGGAATCGTTTGTCCATCGACCATGCTACGGACACGCGTTGTGAAAGTGCGATTTTGCTGTATGCTATGGGCGTTACAACGCACAGGTGTACTGCCGTTAGGGGTTGTTCATGTGGGCCTACCCAGCCTCGTTAGCTTTCCATGGCTGCCAGTGGATAAGCATGGTGGCTGTAGGCCTGGTTTGCATGAATTGTTTTCTAGCCCTAAGTTTGTTGTAGTCGGCAGTCAGCTTCGGACTAAGCTTATGTGTTTGTCATCAGGTTTTGACGGTATCTGCAAGTTGTTCGTGAGAACAATGACAGTATGTATAGCGTTTATCTCTACCGTCGAAGAATGTGGGCAAACGCAGCCTCTCATATTATCGATGCATTACTGTCCGAGAGTCCAATCCGGCTGCTGATATTTTTCAACTATGACCTCTCAATTCTGATACCACCACAATCTAAGACTAATTAAAAATTTTAACGGATGCATCATTGTGTCGATGCCTTGCTTGCATCCCGACGACTGTCCACCCTCTGAATTTTCTTCCCATTTCGTTGGCATTTTTTCCATATTGTCTAGATAGTCAGTGGTGCACGGTGCAACACCATCATGTCCGCTAAACCGTAGCTAAGCATATGAGTAACGTGTTGCCTGACGTTCGAATGTGAGTTAAAAAAGGTAATTCTTGCACTATCAAATGCGCCGCTTGTCAAGCTAATCTCTGTTAGCTCAACGACAGTACGACCCAAAAGTGTACAATCAGCGACGCAGCAATTTGCTTATGCTTACTATGTGGTTTTAAATGAACTAGATTTTCTATGTATTCCTTCACAATTTGGGATCTCACGTCCGCCGTGTGTGCTGCTTTCATTTGTAGTAGTAGTTTGGGTCTGTGGGGAGCCGTCTATCAGACAGCTTGAAACTTCCTCCAATTTAGTTCAACTAAGTCTGTAATAAGAGGTTATAATTTCCGACACAGATTGCTGGTAGAATGCTGACGGGTGCTGACAGTATCGACTGCATGGCGTAGCCGACAATTTCCGGACAGTACAGAATGTTAAACAAGCATTGCCAAGTACTTTAAGCTGTTCTTTACGAAATTGCATTACCTAAGTAGATTTGACTCTGGATAATAAAGTTGTAGAGATTGTTGAGCGTTTCTTGTTCTCAGCAGATCTCATCAGTTGTTACAGGCTTATTCAGAAGTAGATGTTGGTATTGACAAGACTTAGGCAGACTTCGTCAATTGTTCCTGATGCCGATCATCTCCCTGACATCCGAGCGGCAACGATAATTTACTCGTAGCGGCTATAAACCTGACCGAAAGGTATCGTATCGAGCCGCCGCCCACTTACACATTGACGTGGAATATTGCAAAGGAAAATTAAAAGAATGAATGTAGATAATCACAAGTTTAAACACAGTCAGAATTAAAAAGTGGCATTTCTCCGTAACAAATTTTTACAGTGATCAAAAACGTTAATGCGCACTATTTATGGTCTGGCAAATTTGTCCGTATATTGTCAAGTACGTACTACTAAACGGGGGATTATAAGGCGGAAACGTGTCATATGAAACCGAACTCACGAGAGAAACATACAGCGAAGCTACTGTCTTACGTTCTTCGATATCCGCCTTACTTGAGGGGCTGATGGTTCGGTGTAATGCTCAGTTTATAAAAAAAGCACCCAGAGTGACCAGTATTTGCACTTTAACAACTTTGTAGCGAAGTGTCTTTTAAAACTGGCCTCGTCAAAACGTTATTCGATAGAGCCGGAAAGATTTGCACTCAAGACACAATCCGAGTTGAACTGTAATCATTGAGGTCCTCTTAGACGACAAATTTCCACAGCCATTGGTCAACAACTTTAAAAAACTCCCCCAGCAAATAGTGTTGGTGGTGCCAAAGTTGAAGGTCTGTTTACAGTTGCCGTTCACAAGAGATGATGTCACTATGTCCGTACGGCGCCGGTTAAAGGCCGCTGTACTACGGACGTATAATGTCGCAGAGATCGTATTAAATTTTATCACAAAACGGGTCCCATTTCAGCCTACAAAATCTCAAACGCCTTAGATCGCTGTGTCTTATATCGTTTACCGATTTCCATGTGGTTGCCAGGTTGACTACCTTGGCACAATGGCGTTCCAGGTGAAGTTTCGGCTCTCGAAGCATACCTCGGCATGAGTGAGGAGGTATGTGGCGCAAGTACTAAGTGACACTTATGTTTGCACACTAACCACCAAACATACCACCGGCATCGGCGATCGATCTTCATCTATCTCCTGGAAAACCATCACCAGATAGATCCCCACAAGGACGTTCGCAGTTGATTACGCCATTGATAAGCCTCGGTTCCGATATGCTAAAGCAGTTGCCTTGGGATGTTGGCGACCACCTGTATATGTGCAGAAAACTCATTTGCTAGCCTAGCACTGCCAGGGTAATGAGACTGGACCTTGACGTGGTGTGACGGCTTGCGCATCTCGATGACCTATTGGGCTAAACTGGACGGTGTGGCCACCACACCGATAGAGTCACTCATACCAGGCAGGCCAATAGGTAGAACAAACCAGTCTCCTGGTCCTCCAGGTTGGGGGTTGAAAAAAGGTTGGCATCTGTTTCCAAAAAATGTACCAGTTCTGGTACACTGTCACCCACCCGCTGCCTTGTGGTACAGGCTTTTGAGCCAAAGGCTTTGGTTGAGAACCCTAATCGTTCTCCTGTCTAGGTCTGGGCGTCCTGGCAGTATCTCAGCCCACACACAACCATGAATATTCACAAACAATAAATCCATACTGCATCGGCCGTCTCGCAGTATAAACCGGGTCGCCCTATCTGCTGCATACAGCAGGGTGGATAGGCGAAAACATGCTACTGCTGACCCCTCCTCCATTGTCTTATCAAATTTAGCTCTCAGACCCCTCCCGACCTCCATTTCTGATAATTACTCTACAGGTCCCACAACAGATGTAGCTAACTGTAGTAACACTGAGCCGGTAAGTTCCGTCTCTTGCCATTCAGCTTCAGGCCTCCCTCGTCCCTTGCTTAGACCTAGAATGCGAATTAATATAGGTGCCTTCAACGTTCGCACGCTAAAACAGATAGGTCAACGAGCCGCTCGCACGAACGTTAGACTCGTTGATGTCGATGTCTGCTGTATCTCGGAGACTAGAATCCAGGACAGTAGTCAACGTATGGAACTAACAGCACCCGCATTGTCTACCCGATACTGGTTATACACTTCGGGTGACTCCACAGCCGCTGTTACAGGTCAGGCTGGGGTAGGTATAGTCCTCAGCACGACGACCGCAGCCGCATTAGTAGATTGGATTCCTGTTAACAGTAGACTTTGTGCCGTCCGCTTGGCAGGTTCTGTTAAAACCAGCTCTAGACGCAAAACTTTCAGAAATTTATTCATTGTCTGCTTATGCTCCTACTGACTGTAGTGACATCGGCGTCAAGGACGCATTTTACTCGGATCTGGCCACTCTCCTTCGGTCGACACGTGGCTCTGATATAGTCGTTCTGGCCGGAGATATGAATGCCCAGGTCGGTCGCCTTGGTGAAGCCGAATCTCGTTTAGGTGGTAGGTTTGGGATAGCATCACATCGATCAGATAATGGTGGGCGATTGTTGCAGTTGTGCGCTGAGCATAATCTATTTTTAGCCAGCACTGGTTTTAGGCATCGTGCACGTCAATGTTATACTTGACGCCCGCCTTCTCCGAATCAGGCCTGGTCTCAGATGCAACATCGTACTCACTCCGAAGATCCTAATAGCTGCTGGACTCAAATCTCACAGGCCATTCAGAAAGCAGGTACTGTAGCATGCGGCACAGGGGTACATGGGTAAACAAACATTGGATTTCAGAGAAATCCCTGGAGTTGTTAGAAGCCAGACGGAAGGTTCCTCCTGGTAGTTTCACAACAAATCTAGAAGAGATATCCGTAGGAAACTGAAACGTAGTCTAAAGGCTGATCGTGATCTTGGTTAGTAGAAAAAGTTGAGGTAATGGAAACCGCTTTTGCCTCAGGGAACACCGGCAAACTCTTTAAGCCGATCCGTGCCA
>LOND01028764.1:0-10910 GCA_014220965.1 Paragonimus kellicotti | reverse complement strand
CAGTGGCGTGAATGTTGTCGTTGTTTGGCCGAGTTGTCTGTGAAGTGAGTGCATCTAATGATGCGTTTAACGACACGGGGCAGTGGAAGCCGTAAGGAAGCTGTTTTGCTGATGACGCTTTACTTTCACTTACAGGTCGGTTGTTTATTTGCAAGGTGTAGGCGAATTGATGTTGTATGTTTGAATATAGACGTAGCTTTTTTTTAGTAGTTAGGTCCATTTTCCCTTCCTTACACTGTTTTCTTCTTTCTTTCTATAAAAGTGTTTTTCTCTCTCCTTTGTTTTTGTTCTTTTTCGTGGTTGTGTGGCAGTAAAGCATCAGTGTGAATCACTGATGTTTTGCTTATCTATGATGATGATGATGATGAGTCCTTGAGGGCCGGGTGTATTGAGTATCTTGCCTGAGTGGGCTTCGTTCGATAGACTGAAGGTCCAACTTGTTCCTCACCGGCCCCTGGGTGTGTTGTGAACACAGTGCTTTGTTCCACTGCTTTGAGTGTTAAAACCAAATGCCCTGGGTTGGCAGCCTATTGGTCACTTCTCTTTGATTTACCATCGTGCTTCCTTTTTGTGCTGGAGCTGCTTGCAACTGTTGCACAGGTATTGCTGACTAAGGATACTGCGTGAATAAAATGTCCGTCAGGAGCAGGCTGAGTTTCGTGCTGGCTGTGGCTCAATTGGTCTCACTGTCGGATGCTTGAACGTTGCAATTTACACAGACGGATAACACTTGGTTGTTTATTCCAGAGGGGCGTTTATTTCAATCGTCAGAGCTGCATTCTCTGACTGTTTGTCAAGGAAAGATATGCCCGATAACTATATCAACATCCTGTAGGACAGTTTATTTTCCGCGTGTCCGATTAGGACCTATGGTAGTATGCCGCCGGACTCTGAACAACTCGTTGCTGCGGTAAGGTTGCCCAATCTCTTCTTTCCTATTCAGCCTTGTAGTTCATTATGCTCTGGCTGTGACAGATTGTGAAAATTGACAATGTGGGATTGCTTCTAGACGCTATACCTCGTGAAAGACCCAGTACGTCTCAGACAGACGAAAGGCTTTGTTTCATCGGTTTGATGCAACCGTACAGTACTCAGGACAGTGTGAAATGGTCTCCAATTTTCTATTTGTCTACCAACATGTTTCTCGAACAAAGATCGCCTGTTTTTACCAACGTCTGCGGAGCGATTGGTTGACAGTTTCCTACTATTTCCAGTCTCCAAAGTTTTAAGGTTATTTCTGCGAACCTTTAACCCGACTAGGATTCATATCTGTAGACTGTGGAGACAGTTATTTCGGTCCTCTTCCGCCATTCCTTTGCATGAGAAACAAAAAAATCCATATATTAAAAAAAATTCCTCCAACAAAATCGTCAACAGTTCCATTGTACTGAAATCACAACTTATAGCATTCGTCACTGAGAATATTTCGACAGCTGAATTCACGACTGAGTCGGACGTTCTAGTTGCATGACTGTTCCAAATGACTAGCCTTAAGGTTTGTAAGACGTCAACTTTAACGTTACATTTAACATGAAGAATTTAGATTGCTCATTTTCACCCATTCACTTGTCCTATATCATCACACTGTTTACAGTACTAGTAAACCCCCTAAATCAGTGTTTGTTGTCTGCAGTCCAGTACTGTAAATGCTGAGCGTGAGGTTTGGGAGAAGGCAGTCGTGTACTTTGTTAATATCTGTGAGGATCTTTTGTTTTAGATACAAACGACAAAGCCATGTACGAATTTCTTTTTCATTTGGTTGCAAGCATTGTTCTCGATGTAACTAGGAGCGCTTAAATGTGACCCCTGACCGTATGTGCCTACTGCTTTGTGAGAAATGGAGTATATTTAACCTTCCGTTCGAATAATTCTGGGCTTTCTTGATAATTTGTTGTAAGACGATGTGACATCCTAACTGGTTGTCGTCCTTTGTCTTGACTACTGCTGACAACTCTCGACTGCACGCGTACTAATAATTAATTTATAATGCTTGGCCAGGACTCAAGGTCGGCTAAACCCAATCCAACGTGAGTCAACACCACGAAGAGTGGCGCAGGCTCGGCGTCACCTATCAGAATGTGGTCGTTCGAAAATATGTTATATACAAAGTGCGCGAATGGAAAAAGCATATTGGTTTATGGACTTGCCTTACACATCAACAACTGCGACTGTCCACTATCAGTGTGTTCACATGCAAACCATCTTATCACGACCTTCGGTAGCATCTGAATTACAAGTGAGGTTGTTAGCCGCGTCTTAATTTTTGATAAAACTCTGGTTACTCAGCATTTATCAGTAGTATACGATTAAGAGAACACTGGTTATTGAAAACTGTTTATCAAGACGTGAAAATGTTGTGGATATTTTTGTACTGCTCAATAATCGAAAACCACAACACGTTTCAGGAAGGAAGCGTTGCCTAATTGGCATGCTCTATCCCGGGCATTGTTATGAGCACGTGGTTTTCATATAACTTTTTGTTCAACACTTTTCTTGTCTGGTTGGTCCCAAGGTGTGTTTAACATTTGGGAGCTGCTAAGGTTTTAGTCATAGTTGCTTGCACTCTTTTGAAGGCCTTTCGGTGCTATTGTGGCAAAACGTTGTTCGCAAAAGTACTATCTTTAGTGTCCAACTTGCGCGTTCCTACGCCACGCGTGCACTCGAGTTTATGAGCCGGAATCCCAGTTCACAGCGCAGCGGCGGTTTCCACTCACAAGTCGTGTGCACTTCTGCCTGTTATGTGTGTAGCTGACGCCTTCTGTCGTGGGTTTTTTGTCTGCATTCCTCGTCCGTTGGTCCAATTTCGTTGAGCGATGGCTCGTTTAGTCGTCCCCTGTCCGCAATGTGTTCAATGTGGGCTACTGGACGTATCTTACCGCTGTTGTGAGATATTCCACCGAGTGTTGGCATAATCGCGTCTCCGATTTCCGTCATTCATGATACTATCCCTGGTCTGCGTCCTGTCGTTTAGTATGGGGTATGCCTTAATAATTTATATACCTATGTCTGTTTTACATGAGCCATTTCGTAGTCACTCAGAAAGTGCGGACGTTCAACGTTTTTAACGAAAAGCCGATTGGCACGCACGCACATAATCGGCTTCATCAGACAGAATTGCCGTTCCGGGAGATGCGACAATGAAACAGTTCTATGTAAAAACATCTAACGATCGTTAAAATGCAGGTATACTGCCGATTGATGCGTACGCTTGCGTTTCCAACCAGCAATTCCGACACATTGATATAATAAGTGACATCTGCTGATTTCGTTCGAAGAGACAGTCAAGGTCTTGCTTACGTGTATCCATGTTGTTGCCTAATCCCGATTTTTTTTTCAAATGCACTCGCCTCGGTGTATGATGCCTGAGGCGGTAAATTTTCTGCTGGCGTACTCAACATAACTCAGCGACTACGAACTTCATGTTATTATTTGACCAGTTGTTTGCGTGGCGGAGTTTTTCTTGTTGGGGTAGTGAACGGATATTCCAATGATCAAACACTCGTGCACTCGTAACACAATCAAAGGAGGGTATTTTCGTCCACATCTGAGTTAATGTGTAACGCTTATTTGATTTGCTACTGGACATGTTGCAATAAGGCAAACGCTGGTATTGTGTGTGACTCGTTCGAACCCTCGTTTTATTCTTGTATTTTTGGTCCTCTGGGTGATCCGTGAAGAGTACCTGATGGGAATTCACTGGTAACGTTCCCAATTTGGGGACCGGTTGTAATCCAGGCCGGGTGTTTAATAAAATTTTTTACTAGCAGCAGGTTTTGTTTCTGTATTTTTTAAAATCTAAACTTAATCGAAATTTCATCAGTTGAATACCCAGTCTATTAAGTTTCGCCTCGGCATAACCTTTGTTATCGTGCAATCTAGATATCGCCTGCTAGTTTGGGAACTTCATCCGGGCTAAATTCTGGTCCGAGATGCCTGCGCGTTTCATTTATTGACGTGCCTATATGGACACTACCGCTAATTTTTTCAGTTTATCTTGTATCACTTTTTTTGTACGATACTCTTCACTGACGTATCGAGCAGCTCGACCTCCTATATTATCTTTTCAGGTCCAGGTCCTCTAATGTGCGCGTTCACCGCATATAGAGTGAATATTGTCAAGCGACTGACACCCCAACGGGAACAATCGAGATAGTCCGGAATGCGAGTTTTTTTTTACGGTCGGCTTTGTAGTCAGTGTTGACGCCACTATACCATCTTCTCTACTTCAGATCGCGTTTTTCAACCAGCCGTCTTTCCCGACTGCTCATATCTGGGAATGACGGTAAAGCGTTGGATTGTTCGACGTACTTTGACGTTTGTGCTTTCCATTCGATCGATATTTTAACCGAAGGCTTTCGTTACTTAGCTGGACCTGACAGCTGCAAGTTTAGTCGTTAATGCTGCGGTCTACTGTTAGCAGTGGAGCAACCAAAGTTGCATTGAAACTACCTAAGAAATGCCGTCTTACTTCTACGTACAACTCAGTCATTTGTTCACATAGTTTAGGCACCTTGAGTTGAGAAGTAGGAATTTCATGAAATGAATGTCAAACTTTTCATTTCTTGTCTCTAAACGTGGGTTGCTTTCCTTGTTACGTACCTGTTGAGCATCAGTATCAACCGTTGATATGCTATGGCCGATTATGTTGTTTGTGTCATTACATGTGAGCGACCAGTCGTTTACCAATCTGGCTTTGAAGTTAGTTGACCATTTAACTCATCTCGGCTGTATCACTTCCCAAAACATTGCCATTTTCTGCAACCCTGATCCTTTTCCCTATTTTTTCCTTGACTCATTCGGCGACATAACAATGATGATTTCAACTTCGTGATCATGTTTATCTGGTTTGTTTGAGGGGCAGTAACATTCAAGTCCAGTTGAGTCTGTGTTTCAGTCGACCTATTCGTTGGTTTATAAACATTCATGCACTTGCCTTCCATCGTAATTCATTCTAGTCTGTTACACCTTGAAGTAACAATATTGACTCTTCTGCTTGATTTTTTCCTTCGTTCAGTTTGTCCTGCTAATTGGGATTCGGGCACTCCCACAATCAAACCGGATGTGAAAGGATCAAAGGAGTACTTTTCAAAAGTCAATTAGATCGCTTAGACTGTGGTTATCACGTTGGTTCCTCTGAATAGCACGTGGTTTTCCGTGCAAACGAGTTTCCGTTCACTTTCAGTCGATCTTTGCATCTTTTCATTTGGGACATTTCTCTTTGTCGTATCGCGTAGCACAAAAACCATTGAGATGAAATGTTTTCCTTACTTGGGTCATTTGAATTTCTATGCAGAATATATTGTGCCTCATTCGGTTCAGCTTCTCAATGTTCACATTCATTGCGGACCGTTAGATTTTTTCGTTTATCCTTACGGTTTTTTGTGTGTGACTGATGTGTTCGTGGTTGCCGTGCAGATTTTTGTGGACTTACGGCAATTAGGCATCAGCGTGGACCACTGATATGCTGTTTTCTTTGGTGGTGATGAGTTTAAACTGAGAACTCTGAACCTCGTCAAACGAAAGTGAGTTTACCAAGTTCCTCTCGGCTGTTACCCATAACTGGACTGTTAGGATCGGGTAATTCTCCCTTGGTATCATTAAAAGTTGTCCCCCCAAAAAGCGTTTTTGAGGGATTGGAACACTACTGTCAAACGATTGCGGGTAAGTATTTGAATTCGCTTGTCCACTGATGCTTAATGTTAGACACAGGGACAGTGGTACATACGCTGTTTGACACATAATAAGACCGAAGCTCAAATTCCTGTTCCGATAAAAATATGTATTAGCTACTAGTTAGCTTCAACATGCCGTCGTAACGAGTCTACCATCTCCATTCAATGTGATGCATCTGAAAAGTTCATCCGAATCGGGTAACTGCGATCATGTGTGGGTGCGTTTTTTGCCTCGTAACAGTCCGCTTACTCGTCAACCGACTGACAAGTGTTTAGTTTCTTTTGAGTGGTATATCTTCAACTTATCACTAGTGTTGCGCTGGATCATTGATTGAATTCGAACCATGGACCGTAACCGTGTTTTGTAGAGTATTAATGAATTACGCCGTGAATACCGTCCATATGAACTACACAGTTTAAGGTTAATCTGTTACCCGTTACCCATTTTTGCATGTCAGTACCTGGCGACACCGGCAATTCGACGGAGATGCGTTAACGAGCTGGATACCCGTGTTTGTGCATGTCTGGCGACGCCAACTCATTATTGACAAAATTTCCCCTGTTTTCAGACCATATTTCTCTGTCTGGTTTCTCATGACGCCTGTTGATCTAGAACTTGTCAGCGGCATTTCATAGTAACAAATCAACGAAGTAGCCCTGAAGGCATTGCTGTTGCTGGACGTATTGATCGAGCCACCAGTCGTTAGTTCGATCCAACATTGTTTTAATTTTGCGCTGTGTTATGCACTGCGCATGTAAGAATGTTGTTGATCTGAACCGAGTTTCGAGCGCTGCGCATCATTGCTTTTATTCATATACACTTGAATACGATCGAAATCTTTAAGGTTTACTCGGTGTTGCTTTCCGATGGGTCACCTCGCCTTTTATTTTTTCGCCCGTCGGCCACTGCACAGAGCACGTTTTATCATATCAGCGTTTATACGCATGTAGCTACAATCACTCATTTTATTGACTTCTGTGGGTCTCATTTCTTGATAGATCCCGGTCGACCCAACTTCGATAAAACTATATTCTAAGTACCGACTTTGCAAAAAGAATTTTTTAATGGCAAAATTATGCATGTTGATGTGGGTGCGTCCTGCTTCGGATGTCTTCATCAGAGTTGAATGGAGTTCTGTCCACTACTGATCGGTTGAGTGATAATGGACTGGACAGTGAGCGTTGCTTGTACGTAAAAGAAGCGGATTCATCGACTCGCCGTACCTGTCTACTGACCAGCCACATGCACGGTTGTACTAAGTCGCAGCACTCAGCCGTCATCGGTTAGGTATGTCTGTACATTGCATCGCTCTTGCCCAGATGTGTTGAGCCTGAACGTACATGAATTGGTTGTTTATCCACACTCCCAGAGGAGGTGAGTGAGCTTATTATTTAATTTTAGCTCCTTAATGCCGGTCCCTTGTTCTGCCTTCTGCGAATTCCATCTGTTTATATGGCCACTTTTTTATCATCAATCACGTGACTCTCATTTGTTTACCGTTTCTGGCACATTTTTATCGTGCTCGGCATGTGGATGGACATATAATGTTAGGCGACAGATGGGAACGTAGTTGACGATCCGAGTCGCGATTTCGCCTCGTCACAACGAGACTGGACCTTGACGTGGTGTGACGGCTTGCGCATCTCGATGACCTATTGGGCTAAACTGGACGGTGTGGCCACCACACCGACAAAGCATTGCATGCTTACGGCTTCCAAGCACTCCCCGTGTACGTTACGCGCATCATTAGATGCACTCACTTCACAGACAACTCGGCCAAACAACGACAACATTCACGCCACTGAGCTCGATTAGCCGACATCTCACCTAACGTCTCAAGCCAACGACTCTCAGTCGCGAGGGCCCCAGACCGACAGACGAACCCGATCTACAGTGACCAACCCCTTCGTGAACAACTTCATTTGTCTACGCCAGGTCATCATCTGTCCATCTCGCACCTTGTGCCGGTCGGCCGCAGCCTCAGCAAACGGTGTTCGGTGTGGCAAACGACTAGCTGGCATCCTTAATACATGACCTAAACTAACATCTAAGTCTGTGCAAATGTAGTGACTGAACAAAAGAACTGCTTGACAATCAGTGCCAAACACCCGCTTCCTAACCTCCTCGTTGCTCACTCGCTGGTGCCACCCGATACGAGCGATCGAACGCAGACATCGGTGGTCAAATACCTGAAGACGGTTCACGTCCTCTACCCTGAGCGGCCAGGTTTCGCTGCCGTAAAGTAATACAGCCTTCACTGTACGCGACCCTTAAACTTCAGATAAATACCTCTCTGTCGCCATAGGTGTCTTAGATTAGCGAACACCGCCCTAGCCTTGGAAATACGCGCTTCTATTTCATTCCCTACACCGCCACCACCGCTGATGCAGCTTCCCAGGTACAGAAACCGGTCAACAACCTCCATGACTTCATTATCTAACATTAAATCTACGTAATCACAACAATCTTGCAGAAGCACTTTGCATTTTGAGGCTGCAAAGCGCATTCCGAAGTACTTAGCAGAACGCGAAATAGCGTCCAGTGTTGTTTGTGCCGCTTGAAAGTTGTCAAACAGCAATACCTTATCGTCAGCATAATCAAGATCAGTCAGTCTTTCACCAGGTAGGAGGTCCACGCCGGCATCATTTGAGTGCCGCAGACAGTCCTCCATTATTTCGTCTATGACGAAATTGAACAAAAATGGTGAAAGGGGACAGCCTTGACGTACGCCGCTCCTGGTGCTGAAACTGTCAGATACTTCGCCGTAAACCCTAACCTGAGCTGAAGTATGGGAATAAAGCGCCGACAGTATGTTCACATACTTAGTCGGTACACCCCTACGTTTAAGCGACTCTAAAAGTGTAGATCGGTCCACCGAATCAAACGCACCTTTATAGTCGAGGAATATGGCGATTGTTGGCCGGCGGTACACATGACGCTGCTCCAGAATTTGACGAAGGGTAAAAATGTGATCTATACAACCCCGCCCAGGCGAAACCCTGCCTGTTCTTCTCTGTGTTTACTTCTCGACTCAGTGGAGTTGACGAAGTAATTAATTGCGTGCATAACCCGAAGAAATGATGGTCAAATTGATCCCTGTGATTTTTCCGCAAGAGCCCCGTGCTCTGTTCTTAAATATGGGAACTATTATCGAGTGACCCCAGCACGGAGGGATGGTCTCCGTCGTCCACACAAATTGAAACCTATGAGTCAACACTTCTACTGAAGCCTCTCCACCTCTTTGAAAAGTGCCGGCAAGAGATCATCTGGAACAGCAGAGCCGAAAGGCAATTGCGAACCTCAGTCTCAGTGGGTGGTTCCAAATCTACCGACCAGGGTGCTACATCACAAGTTTGTGGCGGCAACACAATAGAAGCAGGCCAACTAAATTGACCCTCAAAGTGTTCCGCCCAACGCTCTAACCTTCTGGACTTATTACAGATTAGTGTACCATCTACCTCGCTGATAGCTTCACTGACCGACGGTCGCCTGGGACCAGTGGCACGGATCAGCTTAAAGAGTTTGCCGGTGTTCCCTGAGGCAAAAGCGGTTTCCATTTCCTCAACTTTTTCCACCAACCAAGCCTCACGATCAGCGTTTAGACTACGTTACAGTTTCCCACGGATACCTCTCCTAGATTTGTTGTGAAATTACCAGGAGGAACCTTCCGTCTGGCTTCTAACAACTCCAGGGATTTCTCTGAAATCCAATGTTTGTTTACCCCATGTACCCCTGTGCCGCATGCTACAGTACCTGCTTTCTGAATGGCCTGTGAGATTTGAGTCCAGCAGCTATAGGATCTTCGGAATGAGTACGATGTTGCATTTGAGACTAGCCTGATTCGCAGAAGGCGGACGTCAAGTATAACATTGACATGAACGGTGCCCAAAACAAATGCTGGCTAAAAATAGATTATGCTCAGCGCACAACTGCAACAATCACCCACCATTATCTGATCGATGTGATGCTATCCCCAAACCTACCACCCTAAACGAGTATGGGGTCCACCAAAGACGACCGACCTGGGCATTCACATCTCCGGCCAGAACGACCATATCAGAGCCACGTGTCGACAGAAGGAGAGTGGCCAGATCCGAGTAAAATGCGTCCCTTTGGACGCTCGATGTCCACCAACAGTCAGTTAGAGCACAAGCAGACAAATGAATAAATTTCTGAAAGTTTTGCGTCTAGAGCTGGTTTTAACAGAACCTGCCAAGCGGACGGCACAAAGTCTACTGTTAACAGGAATCCAATCTACTAATGCGACTGCGGTCGTCGTGCTGAGGACTATACCTACCTCAGCCTGACCTGTAACAGCGGCTGTGGAGTCACCCAAGTTTATAGAGCTCTGTATCGGGTAGACAATGCGGGTACTGTTAGTTCCATACGTTGACTACTGTCCTGGATTCTAGTCTCCGAGATACAGCAGACATCGACATCTAAGGAGTCTAACGTTCGTGCCAGCGGCTCGTTGACTCATCTGTTTTAGCGTGCGAACGTTGAAGGCACCTATGTTAATTCGCATTCTAGGTCTAAGCAAGGGACGAGGGAGGCCTGAAGCTGAAGTGGCAAGAGACGGAACTTACCGGCTCAGTGTTACCACAGTTAGCTACATCTGTTGTGGGACCTGTAGAGTAATTATCAGAAATGGAGGTCGGGAGGGGCCTGAGAGCTAAATTTGATAGGACAGTGGGGGAGGGGTCAGCAGTAGCATGTTTTCGCCTATCCACCCTGCTGTATGCAGCAGATAGGGCGACCCGGTTTATACTGCGAGACGGCCGATGCAGTATGGATTTATTGTTGTTGTGAATATTCATGGTTGTGTGTGGGCTGAGATACTGCCAGGACGCCCAGACCTAGACAGGAGAACGATTAGGGTTCTCAACCAAAGCCTTTGGCTCAAAAGCCTGTACCGCAAGGCAGCGGTTGGGTGGCAATGTACCAGAACTGGTACATTTTTCGGAAAAAGATGCCAACCTTCTTCCAACCCCCAACCTGGAGGACCAGGAGACTGGTTTGTCAGACCTCTACCTATTGGCCTGCCTGGTATGAGTGACTCTATCGGTGTGGTGGCCACACCTTCCAGTTTTGCCCAATAGATCATCGAGATGCGCAGGCCGTCACACTGCGTTAAGGTACAGTTTCGTTGTGAGGAGCTGTGGGAGTTACACACGTGCTTGCCACACTTGAAACATCTGGTTTCCGACATATGCCCGGAAACTGCAACCACTACATAC